>OMLF01057835.1:0-11617 GCA_900302615.1 Holocentrus rufus | reverse complement strand
ACAAACAGCTTACCGGTGAAGAATAAAAGTAACAGCAAGGCTGGCGTGGCTCCTCAGCTCTTTTCCTCCTTCAGCTCACACGACCGAAGGCTTCACAGATAAACACTCTTCTTGCTCCCGTTTTCGTCGCGGAGCTGTTGGGGGGATTCCGGGGCTTCCTTGTGGGATTTTAAGTGGTTCCCCGGTGTTTAAAACATTGCTCAGTCCTATACACAGCCATTCCCTCACTGACAAGCTACGAACTGGCAACATGCTATAGAGAGAGGTGTGGTTGCAACGCTGCAACGCTACTGGCTCAGCGGCGCTGTTCCTGTTTCTGATGTAAATAAACAAAGGACTCATTTCGGACCCGTCAAAATTATTAAAATGATAAAAATCGTAGTCAATATGATTTTTGTGGCAAAGTTGATACTTTTATTCTACACCCCTCGGGACGCCCCATTGATGTATTATTTTTAAAAAATTCCTCATTTCCATAAAAATCTTGTATCTATCACCTTTAAATGATTTTTAAGTAACTAAATCAAAATGAGGGAAACAACTGGAACATTTGTTTGCTGAAAAATTATAAATAATACAACCTTGTTTAGTGTTAAAATCCTATAATGCAAAACTTGCAGTGGATTATCCCATTTATATCAAGGCAATTCATCAATTATTTTTTGCTATAGAGAATATATAGAAGTCCTCACTCCTTCTGACTTCTTGACTCCTGACGGGCCTCAACCTGACTTTAGCGGTTAATATTTTCAATAGCTGAAAAATTCTGTTACCAAATTTGAATGTAACTGCTGGAAATATCTAGATATGGTGTCAGATTGTCCACATGTGGCCGGTTACCCACAAGAATAAGGCCGGTGCCACGTATGTGTGACGGTCACGTTACCTCTTGCTTTTCATTTTGACACCCAGGTTAGGTCAGAGAACCGGCCTGCGTGAGACTGTTTGGCTGCATTCATTTTATTATCATTATTTATTTCTATTATCAAAGACAAACTCGATGTAGAACAATAGGGTTGCAGTAGTAGTGACACAGCAGAAACACTGGTGGTGTGGACACCAACCAGTTTGACCCAGGCGTAAGAAATTGAAAAAACAGATCCAGCAACGCATAAAAATGTAAATATGTAGTTATGTGTCACTATGTCATCTGTCAAAATCTCAAACAAATCTCAAACTCCGGGACAGTTTTGGTACTCTGGCAAATAAAGTAATTCTGAAAAATCTGCTGGGAATGAGTGTGACCCAAGCAGGAGTGGGTGTGGTGTGTACCATGTTCAACTTTAACACTAAGAAAAGGTCAAAATATGTGGAGTCATCATTGAATCACTGCCCGTCTATAAGAACAATTGGATGAAGAAAGGAAAAAGAGAGAGGGAGAGAGAGGTATAGATCAGTAGATTTAAAAAAAGAATGTGAAAAGAGATAAGAACTCTGTCATGTAAATAAGACATATAAGGTATATGAGATATAAACAGACAGAGAATGGGAGTGATGATGTTTAATTGTATAATTGCAGTGTGTGGAGAAAGAGATGAACACAGATAAAAGGAGTGTATGAAGCAAATAAATGAGAAATGAGAATGTTATTTTTCAGTATAGCTCTTTTGAACAACCCTGGCTTTCATTTTTGTACATACAGAATATATGTAATCATTCAATTTCAGAATTTCACACAGCCCATGCAAATCTACTGTATTCAGTGCTTCAGCTGAGCAGGTGAGTGTGACTTATTGCAGGTAAGAGTAGAGTAGAGTACAACTTTATTGATCCCCCCAAGGAGAAATTCAGGTACACAGCAGCAGCATAAGTGAAATAACAGAGATTACAAAAGTTACAACCAAGTAACTTACAGGGCAGAATAAATTATGTAATTTGATAATTAGTAATTTAATACAGATTATGATGGAAATGATTTGAGTGAAGGATGCATGCTTTTTTCATATAACTATTTGCCTTTTTTAAAGAACTATTATAAGTTGAATTGATCCTATTTGTTCCATTATCTCAATTTGATAAAGTGCTGGTTCAAAATCAGGCAGCAGACCATAATTCACAGTGACAGGACCATCTTGGAACAGGCAAGCTGAACCACAACTACCTCTTGCCTAAACACATGACCTCTGACTCAGTGGAGCGGACTACCGGCTGCAGGAACTGGGAAATAAGCAAGAACATGGCAAGGTGCACGTTTATGTGCTTATCAGCCTGCCAACCATTCTGTTATCTCTGAGAAAATTGAAACAGCGCAGGGGTCTTGATAGTAGATCGAATCTGCTGCTGTATAAGTGCTGGGTCACTGGATACAGATAGGTCAAACCCATCAGATAAGATGCTACTTTACCATACAAAGCACTGCGAAGCAATACGAGATTCTACAGGACTTGATTAAATGCAGTAATTTAACATCAATAGGTTATGTTAATTTTGAGCCATTAGTGCAACTACAGCAAATAAACAAGACTGGCAGCAGCTGCATTTTACATTGCATTATGGTGCAAACAGGAAGAGGGCTAGTGTTCCTGCTGTGCAAGAAAAGCAGCCTGTTTTCAATGTTGCATGTGATTTTCAACAGGATGCAACATGGTTTAGTTTGTATGTGGGGACTTGGTGGACTAATTGAGGCTATATCTAGCCAAAATCCTAGGTGGCTAGCCTTAGCAGATGTGTCACTGACTACTGCCTACACTGTCACCCATCAGGGTATAGAGACACACTTAGATATTAATAAACTCATCAGTCCAATGTACTATAAGTACTACACAGTGGGGCCTGGAAGACATCAATTGGCTGTTATTAGTTATTAGGCTTTCCACAGATATACTGGTTAATAAAGAGGGATAAGAAGTAATAATAAAACAACAAAATACACACACGCACACACACCAATATCTATAGATATATGTATCGATCTATCTAGACAGATAAATGGATCATGATGAACAGTTTTGGACTGGACCACTGTCTATCTACGAACAGATATAACAGTATTCATTTATTATATCTAAGTTATATGAGTCATCTCTGTCAGCCCAACAGCCAGCCAAAAAACACCAAGTCAAAGTGGCTTTTCCACCCCCATGACAAAAACAAAAAGCAAAAATCATATTGTGTTTATTTTTTTTAGGAGAAGAGAAACAGAAAAGCTGTTTGTTTTATTTCACCTTTATTTTACCGGGGAGTCACTTGAGATTCAAAATCTCTTTTTCAGGAGTGTCCTGAACAGGACAGCAGTTTATGGGGAAATCAATGGGTGGAACAAGGCACTAACTCTGCAAGTGTTAGGGGTTGTATTTCTCGAATAGTTCTTCTGAAGAGCATGGCAACACCATCTAACATCTTTATAGATGCAGGGATGGTCAGGTGAGCATACATGTGCTTTTCAGCAGCGCCCTGCTTCACATTCCCAGTTACTCAAACCCACACCAACCAGCTTCATGCAGGTTTTCAGATTATCCACTTGGGCGGAAGAAAACACTGTTTTAGTGTTGACAGAAGGGCAAAACAGAGAAATAAAGACGCGTTTTCAGATTTCTCCGGATTAGTGTGGACGTGGCCTTATTCATCCAGTATGGGATTCAAACCTGGAACCTGGATCTGTAGACTGCTCCTGTGCTCAAACTAAGGTGCTTTGGATTAAAGTGTTCATTTCAACCACCTGTGTTATGTACTTCTACCTTGTGTCTTTGTTGTATAATTTAAAGATTAAAGTGTTCACAAAATGACAGATATGTAAATAATGAGTAGGCCATGTTTAAGCACTATAGTATTTGGTCCTGGAGTGGAAACCAGACTGATGAGGTGAATGATAATGAATTTGATGATGACTGTGATGAGGAATGTTTGCATGAGCGTATAGGAGGATGAAAACATGATCAGTCTCATAAAAAAGTACCTTGTGTGCTGTTCGTCGGTTACTCCTCCTGAAAATGTGGGTCTTTAGAAAAGAGACAACTTGGTTAGAAACAAGCCTACAAGGCACTGCTTCTTTTTCAAACAGGAAAACAAGCACAAACACAAAGATTTACAGTCCAGGAATTGCACAGTAAAAGACAGATTACATCAATTTGTGTATGAGAGAAATGACGGTATTCCTTCAAGTCCAACAAACACAATACGATGTCACATCGACATATTTAGCAATAAGCAGGTTCTGTTGTAACTATCCCCTATGAGATCAAATCAGCACAAACGCTTATGTAGAAACGTGGGAGTGTGATGGTTTGGGGGAGATCAGGTATATTATGTGGTTTACTAAGGACTTGCCTCCCTTCACATGTTTGATTGGGCCCATGACACCTCCAAAAAGATGAACAATAAAGTCTGCTGGCCTAGAACCATTTCCCTCTCACTTTTAGCACTGATCAGACCTAATCTACCCTAACATAACATATGTTTGTATCTAAACATTAACAGCCTTCAGAGTGAAGAATATTTTCGACAAAGTTACACAAAGGATTGCAAAGTTGTCAACACAAGGTGTTCAAATAGAGGTTGGTTTCTCTCTCTCTCTCTCTAACATGATGCAAGTCAGCACTTCACCTCAGTGTTCGGAAAATATTATATTTCCTGGTGATTCTCTGTAGTAGGAGGGTCTTTGGGTGTAATTTGCAGGCTGCATAATGCAGCCTGCAGTGCTGCAAATTGTACCCAATTTCTCCCTCGGGACCAATTAAGTTCTTAGCCTTTTGTTTTTGTGTTGTAGAACTAATTTTGGAAAATTATGATTTAATTTCACATTTTCCATAGCAGCTTTAGTAGGGTCCTTGATTGAGTGTGTGAATTAGGCTCATCACAGTGGTCTGTGAAATATGTAATGTAATTTCACACTGGTGTTAAAACACCCACTCCGGTATTCTTTCCCGCCCCCGTCACGTGTGTGGTTTCTTCAAGTTGGGCTTTATAATGACGAGAAAATGGTGTTGAAGCATGGCAGAACTAAGACTTTGAACCAAAAGACAGTGGTAACACCTCTAACTCCGAGTTTTAGGAACTAGGAGAGGCCAGCAAGACTCTCAGTGTTGACTGATGAAGCACTGATTTGTCAACGCTTCACTAACTATGTGCTATCAGAACGCTACGGCAGCCAGGCAGTGCCAAACAACATGCCTTATCAGGATTTGGAGAGAATAAAAGTAGCGAACTTGAATGCCTCTCTCTTTAACAAACAACATACCAGTAACTCAGCCGGAGCACTGATGCTGTCAGGGGGACGGGAGCAGGAGCAGCTATAAAGGCCACCGCCGCCACTGGGAGAAAAACACTTGTGTATAAGAAGCAATCTGAGGCTGATGTAATCCGTCATCAAGCAGGCAGTTAAAATAGGTATTACAGCCTGATGCATCTTAGCTTGGCAAGTTTGGCATTATTCGCGTGACTCAGTGTTCAGCGCCATTCAGTTTCAGTGGAAGTTTCTAACACAATTTGTGCAACGTTATAACAGACAGTTCCGTCATGTGGCCAAACTCGATATGAAATAAGTTACTCCAGTATTTAAATGGTCCCACTGCGACAACCCTAGTGTGGATGGAGGGTTCTCTCTGTATTCAGTTAATGAGTGAAACTAAATACAGAGAAAAACCTAATGAGCAGTTAAACCAAATACAATCAGTGAAACTGCATACAGAAAAAAAAAATTCCTTCTGTGACTATGAGGCCCCCTACCAGACTGATTAGCCATCAGTGTGTTAATATAGCTAGTGTACACTAAACTGCTGATTAGACCTTCACCCTACAATGTTATTTATGTACA
The DNA here is from genome assembly GCA_900302615.1 of Holocentrus rufus. Classification (NCBI taxonomy): domain Eukaryota; kingdom Metazoa; phylum Chordata; class Actinopteri; order Holocentriformes; family Holocentridae; genus Holocentrus; species Holocentrus rufus. The sequence continues at coordinate 5,865 of OMLF01057835.1, read as the reverse complement.
TTTGAATAGTTCTGGTAATTTTACTGTACATGGTAATAGTCTGCTCCTGCTACATAGTCAGCCATTTCTGTTCTGCTGATTTGGCTTTACTAGAGCCAGCAGTACAATGCTTCCTTTTATTAGGGTTGCCTGTGTGTTCACAGGTTCAGTTGCTTTGCTCAAAGCACTGTGACTTCATTTAAAAAAGAGCCACACTAAAAATATTAAGCAAATAAATAACAAAAATATTGATATCATGATGCTATTAGAAATATAACTACTACACCTTTACAGACAGGAGATTTTTGGGGCCTTTTGTCAAGAGTTTACCAGAACAATGAAACAGTAAGACTGGCATTAAAGCATGGAAGGGCAACTCTGATGGTGCTGTAGGCATCTCATTACGTAGGGGCCAGATCACAAAACCACACTCAGCAGTAGAATATTATAAATCACTGTACCTAAAACTTAATTAGTAATACTAATTGTGATTCAAAGTGTTTATTACCAAACATTTTGCATGGGCTTCATGCTATGTTGTAATTAATCAATACACTGCTGCTTAACAGAAATAAAAAATGAGGTTTTCTCAGTTGAACAGTTTCAGTGCAGTTAGAACGTTCCACAGGATTCAGTGAAGAGAACTAGACGTTAAAAGATTCAAAGGTATTTGAGTTACTGCATTCACAGCCAGGATCTGGTGGAGGATCCTTGCTGTGGTGGTTAGGAACAATCAATACTGAATAATGAATCAATAATGTTTCCAACCTGTCATTTTTGCGATATAATTACATGCAGCTGCAATATATGGCACATAAGCAAAATATAAACTCCTACATTTATTCAACCAATATTTCTTTTGAAGTGCATTACCAGAGCCCCACCTGACATTCAACAGTCACTCAAACTCACCTGACTGATGCAGTAAGTTTGTCCATGAGAAATTTGTGACCTCTCCCAATTTTGCATTAGAGACTCAATATCAGGCTCATCTTCCCTATCTGTCTACGGACGTGATACACATAAAACAATGAGTCCAAGTCAGTCAGTAGGTCACTGAGTCTGGTACATAGTGGTTGATGGTGGTAATTAGCCTTAAACGAGCAGGAGCTTGATTATTTACAGCAGTATGGTATTCCAATGAGTTTAATGGATAATGGCTCATGGGCTGTGTTGAATGAAAGTGTTGGCTGTATATGACGCCTGGGCCAACATTTGCCCATCTCTGATTTAGAAAATGATTTAATATCAAATCCAGATCAAACACCCAAACATTCATCAGTAACAGGTGGCAACTGGAATAACATGCTTTTTATCATTACATGTCAGATTTTACACAAATTTGTATTGGTGTTTAGTTACTGTTTAATATTTCATATAAATTCGAATGGAAACATTAAATATGTATACTTTCAAACTTCCTGAGGGAAAGGGGGATGAAGTAACTCTGGTAGCTACTGTTGCTGCTGCAAAACACTGAGCTTCCTCAGCTAGCTCGGCTAACCTTCAAAGAGTTCAGCAGCTCCCAACTACATTCATGTTTAATGTTCAAAACCAATACACTTTCTTACATGTGTATATGAATGTTCAAATGACTCCTACAAATTCTAAGTAGGCTGAGGTACTGTAAATATTGGAGTCAGAGTGGGGATTTTGATGTCTATAACTGTGTACGTGTCTGCATTACTTCTACAACCTCTGGAATTGTTTTTTGTAATGTAATTTAACTTATCTGAAGAGCTGAAGTGTGCAAATGTGCAATTATATTGCACACTGCAGTAACTAAATAAAAAAATTAAATAAATACAAGATGCTCTGGTTGTAAGATATTATCCCTCATTCACTATACCATTACAGTATTCTGCTTGAAAAACATAAAACAAAACTGAAGAGCCTCTGTCCACTAACCGTACCTAAATCAAGAGGCTGATCATGACTTAACTGTTTGTATGTGAGAGCACATTTCCATTAAGTACTTCAGTATTAACTTGCATAGTCGCAGGATAAGTAAAGTGTTTACATGAAGATGATTTTTAATGACTTTGTATTGCTCTTGCACTGACTATTCATCATGATTACTTGATGTAGCAAGTGAATAAAATAAACCGTAAACCACATAAACCACAACTGAGTCAAACAGACAAACACAAAAAGTCTAATTATCCTGAAATATGCATTCCTGTGTCACTTTAAATTACATATGAAAGTGTGTGTAAGGAGGGGCCTTGGTGAGATGTGAGACCTTTCAGTGTGTCACATACTGAATTTGTTTCCCCTTTTCTCCAGTTATGTAACTGCATTCCAACCTCAGCCAAACAAAGTGCATACAGCAGGAACACTGACCCACTCTTATCTAATTGATGAAGAGCCAAGGAGCTGATTAAAAATGTTTAATTCCATTAATTACATGATATGCTGATTAATTAACTGGATAATCACAAATTAATTGCAAACCATCACATATATTAATATTTGTTCGGAAAAAACCCCAAACGAAGATATTTCAACTCAAAAATATTATTGTGGTACATGAGTAAAGCATTGAATAGAATTATCAAAAGGTGGCTTTAGAAATCAAATTGTTTTACCTCCGGCCTCTGGTGACTCTGGTCAGACTGTAGTGCATTGGCTGTAGCAGCGACTTGGCTAACTGAAGAACTGGCTATAACACGCTTTGCACTGAGGTGATACTTCAAGCTTGACATGCTCCGATAATACAAAAATTCCTTCTTACAGAGAATGCATATGAATTTTGATCAGTGGTTCCTTCTGGGTAATTTCTGGAGATAAATTTTCCATTCAGAGTTTTGTCATATTCCACAATGGTGCGGCCACACATGCGCGACTAACACACTGATCGGTTGGAAATGTACGACTCCTGACCCCCAGGTCAGGAATCATTAAATTATATATGTTAATTTCTTTTTAACACTTTTGTTTTATAATTTGAGAGCCTAATTTTGTGTTAATGTTGCGTTGTTAGCTAGCAAATCATAGTATCTGGTCAGTTTTAACTATCACTGCAGTATTAGTAGCACCGAGTGTTGGTGTGTTAACATTAAAGGGAAAATCCACCCAAAAAACTTCCCACTGTTCAAAAACAGCTACTTGTGATGTTCCTTCAATTTTTGGGACCATTTGGCCGGACTGTGAGAGCAACAATGGACTTGCCAATTACAAAAATGCTTGGTGTCACTCCTTCAGAATCAAAGAGCAAGGGATTCTTTCATGAGTCACCAAATTGTACCAGCATTCAACAATCATATAAGGAGAGTGCCATGATGGAAGAGATGATTTCTTCACTAACAGTGACAATGGTTCACAATGTCACAAGACATGCTGCATTTTGAGTAAGAGGCATGACTATTACTTATGCTTGGCAGGAAAAACAATCTTAAGGCATCTCTTATTTTCTTGTCTCTGTCTTATACATTTAGCTGTTATTTGCACTTAACTAAGTTTCCAAGGGAGCTCCATACAGGCTGTGTAACTAGATTGGGAATGAGACTGGGAGGGCAAGCATGTTTTCTCACCGGAAAGAGTAAATTTCATTTTGTATGGGCTGTGTGTTTGTCTGTATATGCATGAATGTTCATGAAAACTGCCCAAGGCGACTGAGTAGAGGTTTGGGAAGTTCCCTTTAGTAAAATAAGTACACATAATGTCATTTTCAACTGTTTCAGCCTAAGTGTGCATCTGTTATGTGACAGACCAATAAGTAATGACAGTGTCACATTATTATTTTAATAGTGTTTGCATTCAGGAGTGTGCATCTGTTAATGATCAAATTCCATGTCTTGTGACAAGTGTTTTGAGGTTTCCAATGGTGGAACAACTTAGGCACTTTACATGGTCCATGTGTGTGGGTGTATGCCTGGTTGTTAATAATCATAGCCCGCATTGTCTGCTGACAGCTGAAAGTTTGTCAAGCTTCCTGTGGTACAGTAAGTATAGGCCTTGTCATTTTAAAATGTGTGTGTATGTGTGTGTATAAGAGAGCGACAAAGAGAATAGGAAAGAGATGTAGAGGTAATGGTTGTGTATACTAAGTACAGGCTGTGTAGTTAGACAGTGCTCAGATCTCAACTCTCTCAGCAGCATCTGTCACTGCTCTGTCAGCTCTTTCTGCTCTTTTCCCTCCTCCGTCACTTTTTATTCTCTCCACTCCTATCCATCCACCCTACCCACAAACCCTCCTCTTCTCTTCTTTCATCTTGCCATCTCACATTTCTCTCTCCTCCATTGCCCCCATCTCTGCTTCTACTGTGTTTGCTTACTTTCTTTATCTGCTAACCTCCTGTATCTTCTCTTCTCCTGTTCTTCCTTCTCTCTTATCTCATCCCCTTGACTCCCCATTGTCCTTCTTCCATGCCTCCCTTTATTTTACTTTCTTCCTCCCAGCTGCCATTTCTTCTCACCCCTTACCAATCTCCCTCAATTTATTCTGACTGAGCCATCTTCATCTCCCTTTCCACTCTCTCAATTTATTTTGACCCATTTCTCTCTCACTTTGAAACTTTCCTTCTCCCTTCGTTTTCTCACCACCCAATTATTTCCCAAAAACAGCATTCACATGGTTGACATGGTCATTTACATGTAGAAAGTTCCTGTGACTTTTGAGCCGCTGACACGTGCCAAAACCCCACTGTGTAATTTAAAATTCTTTTTGGTGATAGTGAAAAAAAAGAACATTCTTTTATTCTTATTCTAAGATTAGGGTGAGATGAACTGTGTTGATTGCACAGTAGAAACTGGGTCATTACAGCAGCAAAGGATAGATGTGTAGGTAAAGCAAAAACTACAAAAGGTAAAGGAGGATATAAATTAAAATAAGAATAGAGCATGATGCTAAAATATGTTTCCATGATGGCTTGAATAAAATTTACACAATAACACTGTTAATTTTGACAGCTATTTTAGATTTCGCATATTAGTTTTAGTCACATTTTTATCCTTCATAGTTTTAGTCTCGTTTTCGTCCACAAAAAGTCGAAACGTTTTCGTCCAGTTTTAGTCCACGAAATTACATTTTAGTCATCATTTTAGTCAACTTTCAGTCACATTTGATAGTCAATTTTAATTAACAACCTTGTACTACATGACATTAATTTTAATTTGTGGTATTTAGATGATGCAGCGGCTGTTTTGTTGAGGCATGTTGTGTTTAGTAGTGGTGTTTGATTGCATGACGGGAGAATTAAACCTGACAAAGTAACGTTATCCAGATGCTAATGGTTGTCCCCGGTTTAAAGCCTCCCTGACACTGCACATCCTGCAGATAGGTTATAACTACAAACTACAAACATAAGAGCTACACGTCCAAAATTCAAATCGCGCAAAGTGCAACATGCAAAATCCAGTTTAAAAAGCACTAAAATCGCTCCGAGCCCCGACAAGTTGGCTCAGCCTCATAAGTCAGCAATGTGGACAGAGGAAGTTATTCAAATCTTACCTTGTTGTTTCACCGTAGTTTCGAACTGCTGCTCAGAGACAAAGTAATCCATGTAATCCAGCAGGAGTTTTGCCAAAATAAAATGCGTTCCTTGTTTCCAATAAAAAACACTTTTTTTACTTTCGCTTTCTGCAAGCGATGCCCCAGTGTGAGGAAGACAAGTGGATTTGTTTATAAATACAGTTTGTGCTTTTGGCACCATCTAGCAGTAGGATACCCTAACCCTATTTACCAGTGACAAGGATGTACTGCATTCCTTGCTTATAATTTGACTGAGACGCAAGCCACAAGGAAAATATGCATTTCGGATGTCCGGACTAAAACGTCCAACATTTTTAGTCTCGTCTCGTCTCGTCTCGTCAACGAAAACGAACATACATTTCATCATAGTTTTTATAAACAAGGATCTATTTTTAGCTCGTCATCGTCTCGTC
>OMLF01057828.1:25936-46660 GCA_900302615.1 Holocentrus rufus | reverse complement strand
GGAATATGGGGTTTCCTGACCTGGCGGCAAGGGGCCGAGAGACAGATTGGGGGATACTCCTTCCTAGAGACAGTGTGTGTCTACGGCTACTCCCTCTTTATCTATATCCCCACCTCGGTGAGTCCACATACTCTTCCACACAAAACCAAAAAATGATCATTGAATCAGTGGAATATCATGGATGTTAGAGAGGTGTATTGCAGACTGGGAATATCAGGGAGTTTGATAGATTCTCTGGAGACGTCAGGGAACATTATGGAAGGTTTATTTTTTCACTTTGGCAGAGCTAGGCTAATGACTCCTGTAGACTTTAAGTCTTTATGCTAAGCTAACACAAAATGCTACCCATAGGAACTGAAGCAGTGGACATACAGAGGTGAAAATTGAGCATTCCTTTCAGTATTCCGTGTGACCCCCAAGAATTTTATCCAATCAGCATACAAGCCATTATGTGACACTAAAACTCTGTTTTGAAAACAGATGAATTAAAATTCTAGAGGTTATCAGCTTTTGAAGGCAGCGTGACAACACTGACTTCACTAAAGTTACCGACATCTGCCCTGGTCCTGTCTAGGTTTTGTGGATCATACCAGTAGAGTGGCTGCATTGGGTCCTGATCCTGGTCGCCATGGTGATCTCTGGCTCTGTCCTGGTCCTCACCTTCTGGCCCGTTGTCCGTGACGACACCAAGGTGATGGCCATCGCTACTGTTGTGACCATAGTGGTTTTGCACACACTGCTGGCTATTGGCTGCAAGGTTAGTGACCCCAGTGCATTTACTGTTGTTCACTTTCAACCTTAGGCAAACGTCCACATTCGGAATTGACGTCCCTTAACACTTAATTTCCTATTTCTTATTCTGCTCATTTAGAATTTCACAGCTTTTAGTATGTGTTCATAAGAAATAGGCTGGTTTCCTCCAGCTTTGGTTCTCTATTTTCGTCTTCCATTGAAATCCAGGTAGCTTTAAAAAGTTGTAAATTTGGCTTCTTAAAGTGTCCACATACCCTGTTAGAGGCTTCAACTTATTATGTTAGCACTGTCATTGATTAATGGTGTTACATTTCCTCTTCTTTTTATTTCAGCTCTACTTCTTCCAGACGGCGGTCCACATAGGGACACCAGGCCGCGATGTCCCCAATGTCACCACCATTCACACAACACTGACCACCAAATCCCACTGACCAGTGGGAACTGTGTGTGTGTGTGTGTGTGTGTTGGAGGAGGGGAGGTGTGGACAGCGAATGGAAATGGAGTGAAAGGCCACCCCTCTACTTCTGTTATGTCTGATTTGGAATCACATGCAGATATAAAACACTGTATAGACAGTGGCTTAAGCACCACTGATTGTTGCCTTACTGTGTTTTGGCTATATACTAAACTGATAAAGCATTGGGATGGGTGTGTAGTTGTAATTTATTCAGAGGTGATTGTGCTGTGACTGAAGCACTACCTGTATCCTGCAACAGATTTATATTTTGAGGATTTATGATATGGTGAGTCTTTGTGGTCTGGCATGGTTTTCCTTATCACTGTCAATTGTCATTTTCCTCATTTCATCAGCAAGATCAAAGCAAAAGACAAAATTTAATACAAGTAAAGCCTGCTATCTATATGTTCAAAAGTCTGCAGGTATGACAGTGAGCAGAATTAGTGGTCGCTGTGAAATAAAACAGAACATTTTTAAAGGAATATCCTTAATGTTTTGAGCGAAATACCCTTTTTCTGACTCACCCAAAGTGAGACAAGATGTTCAATACCATTTTCACCACTACATGTCCACTGCTTCGGTTCCTGTGGATAGCGTTTCATGTTAGCTTAACATAAAGACCTGGAGTCTACAGGAGTCATTAGCCAAGCTCCATCAAAGTGAAAAAAATAAACTTTACCGAGACTCCACAGCTGTCTTATTTATACAGTGTATCATGTCTATTTGAAACTATACTATAGATGGTAGAAACTATAACATTTGTGCTCAGCAGTTATAGTACCTACCATCTAACTTCTCATAAAGGGACTTATGAGACTTAGATGGTAAATCCCATTCACTTACGTAGACGTACAGAGGTGAAAATGGTATCGAACATCTTGTCTCAGTCTGGGTACACTGGAAAAAGGTATTTTGCCCAAAACGTTGGGGCACTCCTTTAAACTGAACCCTGACCTTTTTAAAACGTGTTTCCAAAACACAGAGCAAATAAAAATACAATATGTATGTGTTTAAGGCAGAAGTAACAGTGGGGCAAATTTTTTATTCCAGCTATGTTCATGTCCAAAACTAACATGAATGCAAACGGAGCAACAGCAATGGGCAATGCTGAATGATTTATGTGCTTCATTGAATTAATAACTGAACTGGAAAGAAGTCATTGCTGATGCACTGCAGCACATCCTGTACCTGCAAGACACATGGGGAGCTGAGCTCCACCTAACTTTCATTTACAAAAGGACTTAAGAGTATAGATGACTTGAACTGAAGAAAAGTTTGATTGCAGAACTATTTATTCCTTACTGTGCTGCTACTTCTGTTTTCTTTTATGTGAATAAACTTATTGAGTCTTTATCTCTTACTATATGTCTGCAATCAATTATGGAGGTTATGGCCCTACACATGACATGAAAGTCATATTGACTGTGAGACTTTTAAGTTATTAGCCACTGAGAACTAGCATTTAGTACATCAGGGCCATCAATGACTTTTGCCTGGCTGAAATGGGAGACCATACAGATAAAGGGCTATTATCTTAACTGTTGAACATTACTGAGAATAAAGCTGAAAAAATGCAAACTCGCTTTTATGCCAAGTTATTGTCCCATTTGACATCCATTTATACATTTATATTTTACTCTGTGCATATGTTTAATGTAGGCATTGTTTAAATGTCTAAATTTAATGTTAATTTTCATTACCAATCATCCTGGATTACAGTGTGGTTCTGCCTGTCTTAAGAAAAAAGTCTATTCCCTTGACTTTGTCAAAAACATGTTTCTTTTTACTCAGACTACCAATCAAGCAGATACATGGAGATTTAAGCACCTCAATGACAAGCAGTTTATATAGGGTGAAGTGAGTAAAGCTCCAGCCATGCTGGAAGTGGCCAGTCAAGGCTGAGTTGAGTCCTTTCAGCTTTTCTGACCACCTCTTGGTTAATGCTCATCTGGCGACTTCACAAGGGCCCATCAGTCTGCATACTAGAAATATAAAGCCTTTAGAAGATGTCCCGTTTTGTACCAGTTTTGGAGAATTTTGGGAGGGATGAAGGCAGAGGGAGAATGAGTTTGGCTCTCTGAGTCAGTGGTGGGATACTGCTAAAGCCCACACATGCACTTGTGCCAACAATATGCTACTTTCTCATCTGCAGAGTCGAGGATGCTCACAAGACTGGAAAAGATAAGGGAATGGAAATTGAGCTAGTAGGCAGAAACAGGAGAATTTGTCAGAAGCAACTGGGTGTATTTCTCCATTTGTTACCATGATGACAGAAATGGATTCTTTGAGGTATTGAAGAAAGGTGTGAAAGGAAAAGCACATGCACTGCCATCTATTACTGGGAAACGCAGGATGGGGTTGTCCGCGTTGATTCCAAATTGTATGGTGCAGAATACTGTGATCTGGTGTGTACTGATGTGTTGTTTCCCAGGTGTTCACATTCATGAAGGACTGAGTTGGACCATCCCCAGTCACAATTTATCTGGACTGTCAATGTTAACATTCGACTTAAATCAACCTGTCCAAAGTAAATGCTTAAATCAATACTCAGAAGTATCAATAGACTATCAATTGACTTTTAACTTGGTATCAGCTTTGTAGCAGGGTTAGGGTTTGGTTGATGGTAAGTTGACACAAAGCTAACAGACGATCCAAAAAAGTGATGCCAGGATTAGGTTGATAACTAAGTTGAATTATTACATTAGACAGGCCAAATTAAGTCTCACCCACTCCTCTATGAGTAACTGTCAATCTCTCAAATCCCATTCATGATCTGATGCTTGATGTCTTGTCCATTATTTTTTTGTGGGACATTGTTGTCCAGAATTTTGCATTGCAAGAAGAGAAACTCTTGACAGGGTGGGCTTGGGTCACATTTTATTTCAATGTTCAAGACATTCTCTAATGATATAGTATCAGGGCAATTCTATACTAGCGAGAGAGCCTCTGCAGGGTGGGAGGTTACGGGGGTTTCTGCTACTCATTAAAGGTATTTAAGGAGCACTGAGTTCTTCCAAGCAAAGTTTTGTCTTTTCCCCATATGCAAGATATGCATGAGTCTCAGTACTAACCTCACAAGTTCTGTAGGGTCAGTTGTGTTACTTCTTTTTTTTACATTAGTTTTGGGGAAATTTTCATTTATTTGATAGTCCCAGCAGAGAGAGGCTCAGAGGGCTTCGGCCGAACTTAAACCTGTGCCGTTAAATGGTATGTGCTCTACTGCCTTGATTTGGACCACACTTGCGCCGTGGATAGATTAGTGGTTAAGGTTACAGTAAGCGCTGGTTAGGGTGGTCCACATTGGGTAGAGGTCCACATTGGGTAGTGACACCCATGATATGCACGCCCAGCGAGTGTAAATAGCTCACTCTAAATCTGCAAAACACTGCATCTTTGTCCTGTGTGAGATGTGTACATTATTAAAACATATTTAATGAAAGACATTAATTTTGTTTGCAAGCTTTTATGGTCTGCTTAGTGATCTGTTCACTCGCTGTTTATGAGCTTATGCAGATGATCTTACGGTATTGGTTAGAAGGTGCTGGATGTAAACGCAATGGAACAGTCTTTATCAGAGCTTAATCTGCCAGCATTTACTGGAGTAAAATTAATGCACTAGTCAGGGTTTTACCTCCACAATTACTAGGGGTTATAGTTGTCAGACAGATCTAAGGCTCCTAGAAGTTTCCCTGGGCTCAGAGCACTGGGTCATTCTGAAATCGAAGGGGATGCCTCATGCTTTTGAGGCTTAATACATGCAGCCTCTGTTTGAAATGTCATAAAGGGGGAAGGGTGCTAAGAGGTCAACAATCTGGTAGGTTCTTCCCTGTGGCAAAGGGTGGCAGTGCTAAACCACGCATGGGTGTATGCTAGCAGAACTTCAGAGATGGCTCATGGATTTCTTTTAGTCAGGGCATTACTGGGTGAGGGCAGCAGACCACCTAAGAGTGTGGTGGACCGCGGCGACCTTCCTGAAACTGTTGGAGGGTTTTGTTGGGACTTTGCCAGAACCTGTTCAAGACTGGTTTGAGTTGCCACATGGAGAGGGCATTCCTGAGTTCCCTGTGGTGCAGGTGTCTAAAGTGCATCAGTGCTGGTAGGAAACTGGGGGACTACTGTCTTCTACAACTCTGAGCCTGGTAGTTTCAGCTGGCAGGCAGTAAAGCACTATATAGCCTGTGAGAACATGAGGGATCTCTGGGTCTTGTAGGACACAAGGGGACATTGATGGTAGGGTGCACTAGGGCCTGTAGTACAGTACAGTACTGCAGGGTTCAGGTGGAAGCTACTGTACAAGCTATTGCTTTATTAGATGTCAGGGGATTTGCAATGGAGCATAATCCATAGGACCCTGGCTAGTAACAGCTATCTAACACATCTAACATCTGTTGAGACATGGATGCCCTTTCTTTAACAAAACTGACACCATGACATTCTCTCTCTCTAAACAGTTTTGCTGTAACCGACTGGACTCTAGTACACTTCCATGACAACCTTGTCAAGGGTTTTTAATGACTTGAAATCCTATATTCATAGGAAAATTACTTTTTAATTTAATTTTTATTCATTTTTTTCCCCAGTGACAAGCTCTCATACAACGCATATGCTGTCAATCTGTTTTTGTTATGACCAAAGTCACATACTAGTCAGAAAATACTAAAATCCTGGATTTCTTTGTATTCTTTAATTCGATCTTAGTAACTATTTGTATGTCTTTGAAAATTGCACTTATTTACAAGGACGTCAAAACTTGTGAGCCTACATTGTTTTTTGCATCTTAAAGTATTCCTGAACCTGGCACTAATTTTTCATCAATACAAAAAATAAACTTTTCAAAATAAGAAGTAGACACGTTGGTGGTACTCTTTACTGTAGTGGAAAACTGTTTTGACAGTTTTTGATATGTGTTTGACAGTTGGATATCAGTATGGTTTGCTGATCGTATCAGCTACTGCAGCTCGTTATGGAGAGGATGACCTACCTTTTCCGTTCACTAGCACAAAATAGGCTTACAGCAATACTTTTTTGTAGTAAAGAAAAAAAAAAAACGAGTGCAAGTCTTAATCCTAGAGATTCATGGCAGGCCAAATCCACAGATTGTTTTTTATTCACTTGACAAGGTTTTCCCTGATGAAGATGGAGTTCCTAGAAAAATCAACATATAACCTGTTTTTTCGTAAATAAAACACCACTGCCACTGGCTTTTGTACTCCATATAGGCCTGTGAAAGCTATTCTACTTGTATGAGTCACAGCTTAATTTGTTTCCCTGAGAGTGTGCACTTGATAAGCTTCCCCAAGCAACTGATGCAAATACAATTCTCATCTTCTTCAAATACTATGGAAACTTTTGTTCCTATATTTTGTGTTTTGGGATCAGACAGCAAGACAGAAGTACTTAAAATCGGAGGCTGGTGTATGAAAGTCTGTCTAATTCATAACCAGCACTAAAATGTAAGTAAAACACAGTTAATGTTGACTAGATCCACCGAGAAAAAACAGGAGTGGGTTTCTGATGCTGCAAAAATCATAATAGTGGTATAACATGTAAGCAGTGAGGTTGTAATGAATGTGTCATGGTCTTGTTAAAGTTAAAAAGTCAAAAATATTGATCGGCATGGTCACCACAACCTCTCCGGTCCAATTCCAAAGTATCCTTCCTTGCCACTCACAAGCCACTTACCCACTGCTTCCAAGTTTGCCTGTGCTTTGTCCTGTGCCAATTTTTTTACATACAAACCTTGGACGATAAAAATTAACAAAGAATCAGTCTGAAGCATTTGTGTGGATAAGCAAAGCTGCACACATCCTGCTTTTGCCAAGTTGCCTGTGGTGTCATTTCAACATGGACATGCCACAACCAACACCTTCAGCCGATCAGAGCATTTCTGCAGATTATCACTGAGCTCATTAGTGATTTCCTCAGCAAAAAGGCAACTCATGCAGTGGTCATTTAGCTCAAAGATAGACATGAAAAACAAATTCAAAGAAATGTGAAGAAAATTCAATTATCTGGTTTTGACTGTATGATTGTTACAAACAGAGCAGTTACAAACAGAGTGGTTTATAAAAGCTAAGTAGCTTATGAAAAGAGGGGACTTAAATGGCTTAATTATACATATGGCAAAGTTACCTTATCCTGGATTTCAAACTGGCTGGTAACTTGCTAACAGCTTAGCTAACATATTTATTTTTCCCTATGGCTGCAAAAAGTTGTTAGATTGGTCACTAGTCACTGCTGGGAAATGATGTGGCTAGTACCTACATAGGTTCTTGACTCAGATTTGGGTGCTAAGTCCCTCCAAGAATCTCATACCCATATTCTGTTTCAGGACGGGCTCCTCTTCCTCTTCAAGAAGAAGAATCTTTCTCTTACCAGTCTGTATTTTAAAAATCTTTGTTACTTCAAGGTAGCTAGTTAAAACTAGATAGCATGCAAGTTGCTGTTGAACTTTGTGTTGCACAGCAATGAAAATGACGTTAACTCCCTGTACCCAGTGCGCTCTTGCTCTCTTGCTAGCCACATTCACAGCTGCACTGGGCATTTGAAGAACAAAACAGCCGATCTGATTAGAGCCTTAGCCATTCACTGGAGGAAATACTAATTTGCTAAGTGACAAACAAAATGGACAGAATCAATTTTATTGGCCAAGTTTGCACGTGCAAGGACGTGGAAGTGAAATAACGAGAGAAATGCTGTAACTGGCAGGACTTGTTCTCCAGCATGTCAACAACGTTGAGCTCAGGCTAGAGGTCTTCACAGGTCCACCCTGACCTGAAAACTCAAGACCCAACCCTAGACCCAAGCAGATGCAGGCCCAAAATCTTGACTTGGCTCACCGGCATGGGTCGGGTCTATTATAATTGCCACAGGTCTTGGGTAAGAGAATCTGAAATTAATATACCCTTATGGACCCCATCACTTTTTTCCATATTAAAATCTTTTATCTTTAACCTAAACCTACTGGCAATCTGGAATTATGTTCTGCTGCTGTGAGCCACTGACTCACAGCAGCCACTCATCAGCAGCCGCAACGTACCCGGCAACTGTGCACACGTTGCCTCCATTTTGGATCGGGTCAGATGATCTTCAGGTCCGCTTCAGACCAGGTGTAATTATCCTGGGCCCACTTCGGAATGGGTCTAATTATCCTTGGGCCAGCTTCAGGCCAGGGCCTGGATATGAATAATTGATTCATATCCAGTTCGGCAAACGATGCCGCGGGTCCATTTCGGAAGCGGTCCAAAAGGTTGGACCCCTGAAGACCTCTAGCTCAGGCCACCAACAACTTGGCAAATTTCGGATGTACCGCTGCTGACATGCAAAACCGCTCCATGCATGACACGAAGCAAATGACGAGCTGATTTAAGACTCCAGAATAGAACAGTTGCCAAAGCATTTTAGTCCTAAACAGAGAAAATGAATCTTGTCCTACCCAATACCCTATCGAATATAACAAAGTAAAATTATAAGGGACGTGAGGACCTTCTCTAGCTTCCTTCGGAGCAGAACAGTCAATGTCAGACAGTGAGAAAAGTGTTATTACTGGTAGATATAAACACACAGACATGACAACATGACATGGTCTTCCTCATACACTTTCCATAATAAAAGTGGATGCCACTAGTGACTACACAGAGCAACGATTCCATGATAAAAGAGACAAAAGCGCTATAGCTAGCTACCACATGGTAAACATTTGGTGTGTTAACGAGTCTATTTAACAAAGTATGAACAAATTAAAGTACTACAACAAGACGTGATTCCAGAATGGTTTTTGGAACATCTCCACCACATTTAATTTGCTCCTTTTTTCTCTCTCTCTCTCTCTCTTTTTTTTTGTGAAAGGAAAAAAAAAAAAAAAAAAGACAAAATGATTAACCCTACAGACATTTTTCACGGCTCTCTTAAAACTTGCTAAATCATAAATTGAAAATGAGCCAAATCCAATAATTGTGAGACTGGAAGCAATGCATACATGTTTAAGTCTTTCTCTCCTTGACTTGTAAAGGTGGAGGGAGGGGTGTGATATGTTGGAAATCATACATAGTGAATGACAAGGAGGGGAAGCGGGAGAGGCTCTAGCCCTCTCTCCCATGCCTCAACCTTTAAGTCTCTTCGTGACAGTCTCACAGTCTCAAAAAGGAGGTTGGGATGAAGAGGGGAGGGAATGGACTATGTAAACTAGCATGCTGCCAATTCAACAGTTTTTGTCTCTCCGCTGGCCAGCTGGCCGATATCTGGGTCATTGGTCCTTACTGTCTGTCCTCCAGATGCTCCTTCTTCGGCGTTGCTGGCTCAGTCTGGCTCACCACGATGAATAGCTGACTAGCAGGGGAGGAGCTGCTGCAGTGTCCTGTCAGCTGAAAATTGGCTATTGGCTAACGAGGATGGACAATGGGTCTGACCAAAGTCATGGATCAGGTTTACAACTTTGGGAGGATTCAGAAGTGTTGAAGCTTAAAGGAATACGCCACGTTTTGGGCAGATTGTCCCACTGGTCAACTCATCTGTTCAGTGATGACAACACAAATACCAGAATCATCCACGCGTCTGTGCGAAACAGTGTTGCATGCTAACACTTGCACAATATCACTCATCAGATTATGCTCAAGTGTTAGCATGGAGCACTGGAGACAAGAGATTGACAAGGGAAGATGAACAATGGGCCATTTCCCCCACACTTAATTCACTCCTTTATCTTTTCTGTCACCTAAACATTAAGACAACTACTTTTCACTAAGAAAATAATAAAACTACATCATGGACAACCACACCCAGGGCAATAGGCAGGGCACAAAGGGATCGTCTTGTCTGGCATGAGTCAGTCTCTAACAGATGTAGAAGAGCCTTGAAGACGTGATATGAAAAACAAGATGGCCGCCCCTAGATGGGGGTTGACGATGAAGAAGATTATGACAATGACAACATCTATAGTGTCCTACTGTACAAATGAAGAGCGTATCATTTCGGTATAGGTCTGGTATAGAGGTGTACAGGACTGTGGGGACAGAGTGATGCTGGTAGCCGGCAACAAGTTAATTCTTGGGAGAGGAGGGGTTTTAAAGAAACAGGTTTGGGAGTCATGACACTTCATAAACAGGGAGGAGGGTGGAGGGAGTCTAAGCATAGAGAGAAATGTTGGGGGAGGACAGGCGGGAGAGGACAACTGCAATACAGTCGTGCAGCTCGTCTTTGACGGGCTGTTTTCTCTATGTGCATATGTATTACAGTCTCGATGAACGCAAGGAGGAAGAGGAGGTCTCATAACGGTTAGCGAGACACAGAGTCTGGACGGATACGAGAGCTTAAGACCTGTCATAAATTGATGGACAGAATAGAGCAGAGTGAGGACAAGGAGGAGGGGAGAGGAAGTGCCTCGACAGCACTGGTTTTGGTATACTGGTTTTGGCTGCGGTTGGTTGGTCGGGGTCAGGGGCTGGGGGAGCGGATCGAGGGGCTCCACTGGGAGGCGTTGAGGGTTCTTGTCATGCAGGGTCAGGGGGGGTTGAGGAGGTCTAACAAGGTCTTCTTTTAACTGCCGTAATGCATGGTGTTGCTGGGGATAGCCATGGGTGAGGCCATGGAGATGGCAGCGCCTCCCATAGTGAACTGGTTGGTGACCGGGTAGTGAGTACTGCTGCTGCTGGGGCCCGACTGGCCCGTAGTTGCTCCTGTAATAGAAAAAATAGACAACTGTTATGATAAAATGACCTTAAAAATACATCACCCCCAAACTAAATCTTCTGCATCACTTACTCACCCCGAGTTTTTTTTTTAATTGTCAAGCAAAAATGTTTTTAGTACAACTGGCCTACATGGATGGATGGATGGATGGATGGATGGCCTACACATTAGCACACAGTTGCACTCATGGCCAATGAACAAGTAAGGCCAGTCATGCACTGTGCTTGTGCATGAGGAATTTTTGAGAAGTGGTTTGTTTAGCAAGTCCATTGGTCTGGGACATACTGAACATATTAATGGAGAGGCATGAAGAATTTGAGAAATTGAAATGGATATTTTCTTTCTTTTTTTTTGGCTAGTCTCTGATTAACTCCAGTCTAATAGAAATGGCCACGGTGTTTGCAATCCTTACTCTCCATGAAGCATACTATTAAAGCTGTATTCATCTGATTTGAGACAACTTGTAACTGATACAAAATATGTGAAGTATTCTTTTAAAAGATGTATCACCACTTTGATGTTTTCTCCTAATTATGGTATAAGAGTTAGCAGGAAAGAGGAAATTCCAGCAACTCCAAAAACAACAACAAAATTGCTTTTACTAATAAATCTTTGTTCTCAGTACTACACGTTGCTGGAAATAATGCATACTTGACGCATATCATTTCCCAAGTTTTGAACACAAAATTAAACTCAATAGTTGTGTAGCTTCTTTTATAGTCTTTTCTTCATGTTTTCTAGGCGTGTGAACACAAGTGCAGTTTCCAAGAGGACAGTGTCATCGAGATATTGGACAAACAATCTTAACACCAGTATGGTCAGGCTGGTGAACATGTGGCCTATCAACATCTAACCCCAACCCAAGAGATTAGAGGCCTGCAAACTCAACAAAGCACAAGATCAAATTCAGCGTGGTCTCAATCTCATTTTTTATGCATAGACAGAGTTCAGTTTAGAGCTCAGGCAGTTGTCCTTTAAGTGGATTTGCACAGTTGGCGAAGATTTAGATTTATGTTCATCTGAGGAAGAACATCAGATGAGTTATCAATCTCACAGCATAGCGGTGAGTGAGAGCTACAGCAGCCTGGAACTGTGTCGGCAACAAGCCCAAGAAGAAAAAGCAAAGGAAAGTTTTAATAACAAGACTGCTTTACCAAAGTGTTGCAGAATTAAGTAGTGCAGATAGTTAAGCTGTGCCCTTTTATCATATGTTCACCCTAGAGTAAGGTAAGTGACATTTTGATAATTTAGTTGTTGTTGGAAGAATGTACTCTGGTGTGAACAGCTTTAGCCTCATTACCCATTGCTAGTATGCACAAAAGTGCATACTAGTAACTGTTAGATTCTTAAGTTTTGTTTGAGAGAAAAAAGCCAAAGGGTTAACTGACTGGTGGACATACCCTGGACAATTCCTGTGCTCATGATGGAGCCCATCCTGGAGTGGGTGTGATTCACAATCCCAGTGTTGACTGTGACAATGAGTCAGAGAGAAAGGAACAGTGAAGTATACATACATCACATAAGCACAGTCTATAAATAATGCATGTCAGCTGCCTGCCTTTGCACATTTAAACTGAAATTACAGTTGGTTGGTGTGTTACATCAAAACCATAGGCAGCTGCAATTTAAAAAAAAGTCTCTCTTTCACAGTGTGTCAACTAAACCAACTTGGTAGGCTAAAACACATCTGCTGATTGGCTTCCTTTGGAGATTCACAGCCTCTAGTGTCATGCACTATGAACATGCACAGCTAATACTGACAATTGTTGGCAATTAGCAGCCTCTTTCCTGGTGTTTGGTGGTCTGATTAGCTAATCAGTAGAGGAAAGTGTCTTTTTTTGCATTCACATTGTGAGCAACATGATAATCAAGTCACTGAAAATCCATTCATTTCCTATAAAGCTAACCCGGGGAACTCAACGTTCACGGTCAACATGTTTGTCAGACAAGATAAGCTGGCCAGATTTCTTTGTTTTCCTGCTCGTGTGATTTTGTTCTATGAATAACACTTCTGCAAGTTAAGTGCACAAGTGATAAAACATTAATTCAAGCCGTTCAAAGCCTCCCAGTTCTCTACATCTTTTATGGAAAAGACTACAGGAATAAACGTCTCAAAAACTGTGGAGAATGGTTGAATCCATCGCTAGGGTCACTGGGAAGCACCAGTTATTTTACTGAGGTTTCTTCAGTTGATTTTCAAAAAATGTTGCTTAATCAAAACAGCAGAACAACGTAAATTATGAAAGTCAATACCAAATCAGTGAAAATTACAAGTTGCCTGCTGAAAACTTCGTACCTACAGACTATTACAATTACAATTTGAGTGTCTTCCACCACCCACAAATTGGTTGCAGCAGAACACATTAGACAAGTTGCTCAAAGTGTGAAAAAGCCATAAACAATCATGCTGTCAACCAGTCAGACATGAGAGAGGCTGTCTATCAGAGTGAGTGGACAGCTGGAGAGCAATAGGAGTGAAGGAGAAAAGCAGACAAGTGAAGAAATGACAATTACTACAGTGAGTGAGGATGAAAAAGAGCAGTAGCAGTGGTTTGAATTCAGTAGAGCTGGTGTACCACAAGCTTAGGTAGCAAACAAGAAAACCAGTACAGCAGCCCAGACAATGCCCTCCAAATGAGGATAAACAATGCAACCCAAGCCAATAATGCCTTGTAAAACAGGGTTCCCACTGTAAAAATCTGACGTAAAAACTTTTCCATGACTAAAATATTTTTCACAATTAATATAGACATGATGCGTCTTTTCTTTGACAAAAGGTTTTAAGCACAATTCAGACTCAAAGGTTTTATAAAACTGAAAATAATAATAATAATAATAATCTGTGTGGGGGAAGTGAACATAACATGAACAGAATGCAAAACAACATATTACATTTGGTGAATAACTAGTTTTTGTTTTTTGTTTTATTTAATTGAGGCTGCTGAAATTCCATGATATTCCATGACTTGTCCCAAGAACTGAGATGACAAGAAGGTAAGCTGAGTGAGATTCGTACCCAGGGGTATTAGGTTGTTGTGAGACACTGTCGAGCCGCTGCCGATGACTGTGCTGAGGTCGTAGGCTGCCGGCATCCCTGGAGGAGAGCAAAAAGAAGCCAATCAATAATTTTGCAAAGTGCCCGACAAAAAGAAGTTCATCAAAGCCCCAAAGAGGGACACTCCACTGGAGCCACATTTCACAGGTTTACCCTGCCTCCAAACTGCATCTATTGGTGTACTGGACTCTTACTTACTTTACATTTCCTCATCCTAGAAATAAGAAACCTGTTGGCTAGCTATCCATATGGTGAGGTTAACTTTCAGGTAAACTTATGCCACCAATTTATCTAAATGATTTAGTAATATTTCTTGCGGTAAATTCTGTCACAACTCGTACACAAGTAATTATATTTGAGTTTTTAGAGCATTCGATTGGACAAACAAACAATCAGATGCTTTCTTGAAAATAGTATAACAATGGTAAATGCCATGTTATGAAAAATACATAATTTTAGCAATGCTGCAGCATGTTCATCTGACTATGTCATTTTGCTGCTGTCACCCCATCCTCAAAAAGCCAGGTTTCGACCCTGAAATCCCCAACAACTTCAGACCCATATCTAACCTCCCCTTTCTGTCAAAAATACTAGAACGTGTAATTTCCTCACAACTCACAGATTACCTCACCTCCAACTCCCTGTTCGAACAATTTCAATCCGGATTCAGATCACTACACAACACAGAAACAGCTCTCCTGAAAGTCACCAACAAGCTCCTCCTCTCCTCTGACTCTGGCTTCCTCAACATCCTCATTCTACTAGACATTAGCGCTGCATTTGATACCATCAACCACTCCATCCTCCTTACCCACCTCGAATCATCCCTCACTAGCACTGCTCTGTCCTGGTTCAAATTCTACCTCTCTGTCAGTATCAACAACTGCAAATCCAAAACAGTCAAGGTGTCCCCCAAGGCTCTGTGCTTGGTCCCCTGCTCTTTATTCAATACATCCTTTCCCTTGGTGACATCATCCGCTGCCATGGCCTCCATTTCCACTGTTACGCCGACGAACCCCAGTTCCACATATCTACCAAATCCATCACTGCTGCAACCCACTCCACCCTAACAAACTGTCTCATGGAAATAAAACTCTGGATGCAAACCAACTTTTTCAAATTGAACTGTGACAGATCTGAAATCCTCATCATTGGTCCCAAAACCCTCACCAAATCTACCCACAGTTTTTCGCTCAGTATTGATGGCTCAATCATGCACACCTCACCTCACATCTGCAACCTTGGTGCTATATTTGACCGCACACGCTCATTTGACCCCTATGTGAATCAAATTACTTGAACAGCATTTTTCCATCTGAAGAACATTGCCCGTCTCTGTCTATCCCTCTCAGCTTCTCAGCTGCTGAAACTCTTATCAACACCTTTATCACATCAAAAAACGCCTTTATCACATCAAAAAAAGTTGAATTTCAACTTAAAACCAGCTTAAAACCTTAAAACTCAGCAGTTCTTCCTATTTCTTTTAAAGGTCGACTGACCTACATGCATCTCTGTCTGCTTGTCTGTGGTACCATGGAAAAACACTAATCTGATGAGCATTCTCACCCCATGATTTTGTATTATCTTCTTTCTTGCAAATTTTAAACAAAATACCAACCTGAATCTTTCAGAATTAACAGAAAAGCCACATGCCAAACGGCGCCAGATGAAATATTTGTTTAGAAACACACTGTCAATTGGCTGTGCGTAGCTTTCATTTGTCATTACAGAAATCGAATTAAAGAAGAGAGTTCATCCTTGAGTCTGCCTGTCTGGAACAAAAACCTCTAAATTCCATGATATTCCATGGCAGGTGAGGTGGAAATGGATTTAGAATGTCCCTTCTAAATGTACTGCATGTTTGGAGAATATGTTACTTTTTCAAGTGTGTGTGCACATGTGTGTGTTTGCGTTCACCTGATACGGCCATCCCCTGGCTCATGCTGTAGGCCCCCCCTGTGTTCCACATGGTCTCAGATGGGGAGGTGTAGTGTGAGCCAGGTGGGGGTGTGGGGGAGGTGCCTGTGTACCTACATACATAGACACACACACACACAGCGTTAGAGACAGCATTCAATCTCAAATGGCACAGGCCACGTACTGTACATGTTTGCTTACTGTGGGAGGACAGCAGCTCACCTGAAGAAGGGGTTTTTCAAGTCCAGCAAGTTGCTGGACTTTGA
The DNA here is from genome assembly GCA_900302615.1 of Holocentrus rufus. Lineage (NCBI taxonomy): Eukaryota > Metazoa > Chordata > Actinopteri > Holocentriformes > Holocentridae > Holocentrus > Holocentrus rufus. Next base: position 30,525 of record OMLF01057828.1, on the reverse strand, counting down.
GCCTGTCTGGTCCACCTGGGCAACAATACTGATGTCGTAGCTTTGTCTGTTGTGAAGAAAGACATTAGATTCATTAAAATATTACTACTACTGCCATTACATTTTATATGGATTGCACTTTTTGGGGCACTGAAAGACACTGCATTAGGCAACAAAGTGATATAAAAAGCTGCAAGCACTGATTAAGGGATCCAAGCACAAACACATGTCCTACAATTTTCTGGTGTTAAATTCAGACAAAACTGAAGTTATTATATTTGGCCCTGAACACCTCAGAAACATTATCTGCTAATATAGCTACTTTAAACAGCAATGCACAGGCCTCTAGCACCACCAGAAGGAATCTCGGAGTTACTCTGAGTTAGTTAATACATCGAACTGCCTGAGAAATATGTGCATTTTTACGTGCATTTGATTTGACTTTAGTGCACCTGGTTTGGTAAATGTACTACTCACCAAGGACATTACACTGATGAAATTTCATGTCAATATGCTCTAAGATGTTCATTGGCTTGTTGCAACCATGTGCTTTGGACTTACGACTTCTTATTAATTGAGTGTTTAAGGAACTGTTATGAGGATGTTATACAAAGTTTTGCTGAAATTGCAGCTCTCGTTCTCCAGGGCTGTTTGGTGCAAGTCTGAGATACAGCAACACTGCCTGTAGAACTGCAAGCCAGGGGAATTTTGTTGTCTATAATTTCTGCAATATCTGGAAATTCCACAATTATTTATCATTAAGGTCCATAGATGCTATATGTAAAGTTTGGTAGAAATCAGTGATATGGCAAAGGAGCAGCTCCCAAAAGTAGGTTTTTCAAGTATTCAAACTGCGGACATGAAAACAGTACAATACGAAAAGTTGTACAGCATGAGCTAATGCATCTTATAACGCCAGTCCCAAGTCTCTAGGCCAATCAGAAGCAAAGTTAGAGGCATGGTGGCGCTAGAGGCATGAGTCTATGGACATTACATTTGCCCTGTTTAAGTTTGGCCTAGGCCTCTCAGCCTGCAATATTAAAAACATAAAATAAGATAAAATAAAAGCTATGCACAGGAAGTGGGTGAAACCTGAAAAAGCAGAAGCGGCAGAGGATGATGACATACAAGAACTACAAGGTTCCAGCACTACGTGCTTGGATCCCTAATCATAAAGACAAGAAGGTAAAGCCAGCACATTTTAGCTTGTTAAAGTGGTCTTGATGCATGGACACATCATACATCTGTGCTGTGAAGTCACATATCTCCATCTTTCAGGTTCTGCCTTATTACACTGCATATATACTGATACTTTTATAATCGATCAATTCAGAGTAAATTCAAAATTACATTACTAACATGTTATGTTTTGATATTATTTCTTATACAAAGTAAGAATATTCATGCATACCATTTATACTTCCATCAGTGCAGCTGGTAACATCTGTAAGTTGACATTATCAGCCCTTTAAGCCATACTTTTCAGTGTCCAATTCAGTTTGGGATAAACTTCTGTTGATAAACCATTTGGGATTCGCTGATTGGCATTCGTTAAAGTTTCATTTTATTTTACAGTAGAGTATGTGGATTAAAAGAGCTAATTATGACATGAAAAACTGACTCATTCAGTCAGGCACACAAGTTAATAAAGCAGGTAAAATGATATCTTAACAGGCTACGCTGTCATCTGATCAACTTGCTTGAATAAAAATAAAATTAAGTAGGCAGAGTGAATTGCTTGCATTAAAAACAAATTAGTGCTGGGAAAAAAAAAGAAAAAAAATCCTGCTGGCTATAAAACAGTGAGTAACTGGTGATCTGGCCAGCAGCCAGTGCAGATGGGAAGCACTATTTCAGCTCTTATTTCTTCAAACTGTAGTGGTTTTGAGTGCAGCTTTTTACACAGCTTCAGGATGAGATGCAGCAATCTGGCCCTGACAGGTTTATCTTTCTGAATTACTTTGCATACATGACTCTATTCACTTGATACTTTCATATTCACTAGCAAGGTGGCAATGGCTGATTGTTTTCCTTGCGTTTGCATCTTGAATAGTCCATCATTTGGAGATCTTGAAATATGCTACTGCACTGTGTGGAATCATTTAATCAACACATACTTTATGACGAGTATACGGGCAGCTGAGGACTTTCTGTGCAATGATGGCAGTTGAGTGCTGATCCTGTGGCTTAGTCAGCAATAGGTTGACTTACAAGTTCCTTTTCAAAAACAATGACGACAGGATATTTATTCCAGACGCTTGACTTTTGGACATCTTGTCGAACTAGCTGGAAGTCACATCCTATGACGTTAAATTGGGCGTGGCAAGGTTTCATGGGTAGATGAGAGCTGGCGTTAATTAGGCAGATACGTTTTCTAAAAGTTCTAAATATCCATGTTTGAGAAGAACTGATGAACGTTGATTCATAATGATTAATGCTGGGTTATTATTTCAGTAGGGTAATTCTTATTTTTGGAAGGGTTAAAAAGGGGGAAAAAAATCAAATACTGATTTTGCCGTCAATTACCATGGCAACATTTGAAGCTTCGAAGTATTCCGGTCAGCTCTACTGCTCTGCCAATGGGCCATTCTCTCTGTAGCTCTTTTTCTAACCAATTAAAGGCAAAGTCGTCAGTGACTTGTGTGGGGTGAACATGGTGATGGCTGCTTCAAATTACAAAGCATGTGAGAGGCTGCTTGTTGCAGTGTGAGAACAACTGTTGCCTCGGGCTGCGAACAAGGAATCACTGCTGTTATTTCAGATTTTCCTGCTGGTCATGGAAACACACTTAAAGCAAGTGCAAGTCAGACCTAATCGCCCACCCGAGCACATCGAAGAAATTCTTTCACAGCTGAAACCTGGATTAATTATTAACTGCTATAATAAATTATAGCTTCTGTATTAACAGCTATGACATTGATAAGCTGCCTTATGAGCTCAGGTCGAACAAAATATTATCATATCATAGCTGAAATACAATGAACTTTCACACACACAGACATACACACATGGCTGTCCTACCTCTTGTTGGCCACTAGCAGCGCAGTGCCGGACAGTGTGTCCCCAGCTTTGGTGAACAGAGGAGACTGCAGCAGACAGCGGACCTGGTACCAGTGGGTGAGGGGCTCTGTGGGTGCTGTGGACAGCCACACTGTCATCCTGGGATGCAGATGGGAGGGATGGAGAGAAGACAGACAGCCATGTTACTAAAATCAAGAATTCCATTACTCACCCTTCGTACAAAACTACCATAATATATATGTAGAGGTTTTTTGGATTGACTTAGTGGTTACTCCCCACTCCCAAGTTTCAGGACACATTTTGCTAGAGGTGACCACCGTGAGCGACCAACTTACACTGATCCCATGAATGCCACGTCAAACCAGAAAGCGAGGCCGTGCACCAGCCCCGAGTGCATCATGTGGAACTTAAAGGGAATCTCTATCCTGGGATCCAGAAAAGACACAGGAAACAAGGAGATTATTTAATGACAGAGGGTGCAATGCATATAGAATTCAATGGCAAAAAGACGCACACACACACACGAGCACACACACAAACACACACACACCTGTACAGATCCTCCTCTTTGGCCTCCAGGAAGTTGACTGTGTATTTGACCGATTTGGCCATCAGAATACGGATATCAAATGTGTCCTGCAGAGAGAGAGCGATGAGATCATCATACAGGACAAACACAGCAACAAGTCCATTAATACACAGTGGCAGGACAAGCTAGTGGTTAATTTGAAGAAGCTATTTAGAAGTTAGATCAGAATTATATTTAGGTCCTGGTTTCACAGAACAGTGCAGGTAGCAGCTCTGGACAACAGTGTACTTTCTCATTGTGCCACGGTCTCTCCCATCTTACAAGCTCTTATTCTGGTGACTAACTTATGTTAACTCCCACAAATCTATAAAATCACATCCCCATTGTATCCAAAATGCACATAAGCATCATACACTTTCAGACAGAGCGAGTAAATGTGTGTGCGCACAAGAAAATGTGACGAAGAGTTTGGAGCAAGAGTGATTTCGTGGATCTATTCTGGTAGCGCTCAAAGTGTGGACAGAGCAGCAAACAGCACCCACTTTCACACAGGGGGGCGGTGAGTATTTGTTCCTGCTTTCTTTTTTCATTCTCACATGGACACGCATTCAGTTTTGCATAAACAAAACAAGTCCTGTACTCTCATATCCTGTGACACAATTTGGCCCCAAACCCATCCATCCCTATGTATTTGTGTGTCTTTAGGAGTTTGGACCTGTTTTTCTATACTTGTGAGGACCAACTATTGATAAACCTACTCACTCTGTGAGGACATTTGTAGTTGTGCGGACATTTTGGATGAAAACGCATGAAAAACGCAAATAGTGTGTTATTGGTTGAGATTAGAGCTGAGGTTATAATTAGGGTTAGATCAGGGTAAGGCATTAGTTGGCTGAGGTTAAGATTAGGGAAAGGCTGTAGAGAATGAACTGAAGTCAATGTTATGTCCCCACAAAAATCGTAATACCAACATGTGTGTGTGTGTGTGTGTGTGTGTGTGTGTGTGTGTGTGTGTGTGTGTGTGTGTGGTAGATTACACACCACGATAGGTTGGCGGAAA
>OMLF01057828.1:0-25916 GCA_900302615.1 Holocentrus rufus | reverse complement strand
GCAGGGCAGACAGGTCTACACCGTGGAAGGAGGGCTGATACCTGAAGGAGAGACAGGTGGTCAGATTTACAAATGGTGCCATCACATGTCCACTTTAAAACCATTTCAACACTCAAAGTGGACACAGCGCAGAGCACCTCCAGCACGTAGGACCACAGAATATCACAGCCGATTTGTCGTCCCTGACAAATAATCGAGATCGGGGTGAAAACGAGCCATTTTGTCACATTAGCCAATTAGACTGCAGTGGGCATGATTATACCTTTTATTATGGAAACATGCTAAACTCAAAATCTTTGTAAATTCGATCAACCCGACCAAGTATGAGCCATGATCTGATCTTGATCTGCCATGTTCCGTTTGGAACAGCGCAGTTATTACTGTCTTTACCCTGTCAAGTTTGTGATCCCCAAATTTCACTTGTTTCAAAGTATATCCGCCTCTATGACAGCAGATGTAAAATATGTGAAAGGCAGTCTTCAAGAGTCTGATGTCCTATTTTTCACAGTCTTGTAATGTGCGCCCCAGCTTAATCAAAGCTCGTATGAACATCACCTCAGAGGCACGCCAAATTTCAAATGAGGACTTCAACCTCACAGACCAAATCACACTTTGAATAGTCGTATCTCCTCTAGGGAAAAGAAATGTGTGACTTCTTCTTGGGCAATTTAACATAAATAGCCCTTCTGACCCCTTCTGTTAGAAACTATGAATCTTGTTCAATATTAACAGAGAAGCTCTGGTCTTTTTCTCACCAAAAGTTGGCCTTGGTGAACTGCTCCATGTAGAGCTGTTCATCTGTGAAGGGGGCGAGGTGGACGTCACCGATAGTGGGGAACATTTTACCTGAATAACACAAACAAGGGAAGAGGTGAGTTAACAACATGGTTACGTACTGGCAGCTATTTACAATACACAGGGCTTTGACTTCCTCATAAAGCACCTCCAGTAAGTCTGGAGAAGTTTTTTGGTTTAATGCTGTTCAACTCAATACTCCATTTCCTCCACCCTTCCACTGTCCCGCCTTTCTTTCAGGTCCTGACGTACTTCCAAACGGCCGAGAAACAAATTCAACAGAAACTGAGAGCAGAGTGAAAGAATGACTAAGGCGGCTGAGAGCATATAAGGCTTGAGAGAAGCGAATTGATCATGGCGGAGGTGCAGCTATCCTCTAACAAACTTGGAAAGCCGAGCCTTCCAATCATTCACTGAGAGGAGCTTATCCTGCAATGCTACCACAGAGGTGGAAACAAAGGCGATGAAAGGGAAAAGGAAACGGGAGACGCTTCTGCATCGAGCAACACAACCACTCAAGTGATGTTTTAGACCACCTGCAGACAGCTGCAGCGGAGGCTGGCGTGTGAGGAACTCCACTAGTTCGGTCAGGCACAAACAAATGTGGGATTTCTCTGATCAAGCGCATCAGTCCAAAATGATCAAATGAAAATCATAGTGGGAAAGAAACATCTACCAAAGTCAAGCTGTTGAACACTGTGCAGTCTCCTCAGATGGATGAGTAACTTTACACGTACTCACACACCTGTCCCAATGTGGGGTCCATGTTTAAATTATAGAATCTTTCCCTCACATTATTTCCTGTCCTGTCAGAGAGCACAGCCACCAAATTCATGAAAACGAAAGTAAAACTCTAGAATTTGCTCCAACATGGCAGGTGTTAGTAAAAAATGTTTGTTAACAGTAAGTAGACAGAACAGACAGTTAAAATGGGCGCAGTGCAAAGACTAGCATATATCCCTGGTAACAAGTAGGCAATTAGTTTCCACTGGACACACACTGATGCTGCTGCTACTGTAAGGACAAATTATACATAAACCCTGACTTGATACCCAGCATCCATCCCTACCGCTTACCATTGCTTTCAGTGGTCTTTGGCCCTCCCTCTGTGCCCCCCCTCCTCCCGTCTACCCTCCCCTCCTCACTCACCGTTGGGCTTGAGGAACTTCTTGGCATGCAGGTAGCTCTCCAGCATGCGCTCATTAAACAGCATGTAGCCCATGGGCTCTGAGATGATGATGTCCACCTGCTCGGGCAGCGTCACCTCCTCTACCTTCCCGGGGATGACCACCACGCGCTCTCCAAGACGGTTACTGTTCACCAGCACCTGGTCAGAGTGTGCAACCCAGGACTGTCAAAATCTACTGCAACTAAAAGTGACTTTTTGAACATTTCACTATTATCAGCTGAGCATTTTTAGTCACTTTTCTCACACCCAGTCGCTATCTGCATTTTTACATTAAACTTGTGATTGGCCAGCAGGCATGTATGCCCCATGGCTACAATCAACACACATAACAAAAAAACGACTCCAGCAAATAAACACTGCCATTATACAGATAAACAGATACCCATAAAATCCCATGAAAACTCATGAAATGTATGATTTCATGGTTTTTCATGGTCAAAAAACTGGCTTGAGAATACAGCCTTTTGTTAAGTATTCATGTATTTATTCATTTTCACAACCAATTGGCAGATTCTCACAAACAGCTTCTTCGGAAAAGGTTATGGTAAAAGAGGAATGTGGTGATTAGGCCAAATAAAACAATGGCATCTCATGAGTCTCCGCATGTAAATACTTGCTTTGCCTGTGAACTTCAGAAGTGGCAACATTTTAATGTTTTCAAATGCAACCAAGGAACCAAGGAAGGAGGCCGGGACATTACGTCACTGAGTTTGAAATGAGTTTGAAAGTTGCCATTATTTTGAATGGGTTTTCCACTTCTCCATTTATGCCTTATTTAACAGATTAGAGCCTCTGCCAGGTGTCACAATGATGAGAAATTTGTCTGTTGCTAACTAGCTCATATTTGATATATGGGACTGCACATTCTAAACGTGCATGTGTCTATCTTTAGCGTTGTTTGGTTAATGCTAGCTAACAACAACTCAGGTTCTATGAAACTGCTGAACAAACTCCTGATGTTTTGAGACCAGTCAGAGGGACAACAAATGTGCACACTGGACAAAAACCACCAATCTGGATTATGTAAAGTGTGCTTTGTTGGATCTCTGATCAAACAGCAGAGTTGTAGTGGTATTTTCCACGCTCGTCCCATTGAGATCAATGCTCAAGCAACGTCTGGCACGAGTGGCTGTTGTTGTGACATAATGTCCCTTCCTACTTCATAAGTTCCTAGAATGCAACCAGGAACATTTTATACTGATGTCACCATGACAACAGCATCTCCAGCACCGTGTTCCATGGTTGAGGGGTAATAACTAGGATGAAATGAATGATGGCAAATGTACTGTTCGGTATCGGTATCAAATTCAGGCCACTGATGCTGGTAGTGATGATTTCCAAACGATATCCTGTCCATAAATGCCAGACGCAATTTTGTGGATTATCTCTTCATTTCCTCATGTGTGTGTGTGTGTGTGTGTATGTGTGTGTACCTCGGCATGCTGTGCCATGGTGCTGGCCTCCACAGCGTAGACCTTCCTGGCTCCAGCTTGGGCTGCGAAGAAGGACAGGATCCCAGAGCCACAGCCTACATCCAGCACCACCTGAAGGGTTGCAGGGTACGACAGAACAGAGAGGGGCTGCAGTGAACACATCGCCACCCCAAAAATGATGCAGTCCAACTCTGGACCAGTCAGCACTATATATACCCATCTTTCCAACCAAACGGTGAGTTTGAACAGTGAAAGAATGTGATTCTTTAAGACAACACTATAGAAAGTCCAAACCCACTTTTGAACAATTTTGAACCTTACAAATGTGCAGCAAAATCAAGCCAATCATTACTATGCCAGACCTGTGTCAATACACAACAAATGCGCTTTCATCACTATGTATCACAGAATTTCCTCAACAAAAAGAAAAGCACTTTAAAGTGAGGATGAAAAACACTGAGAAAATAAATAACCTGCAGGAAAACCCGGGTTATGCTATTTTGTGGTTGTTTATTGTGTAAGACAGGCATAACTGATGAGCAGCTGTCACTCAGTTGAGTGGACAGATTACAAAGAAGATGTGAAGCTATGCAAATAACACTTTAAACTAAGGGCGCTCCGATCAATCAGCCACCGATCTTTATCAGTCAATTTTCAGATTGGTGGTCTCTTTTAAGTCCGATCAGAAAACCCGATGAGATGACGCAAAACATGCAACCTGCGTTTTATTACATTAAGTCATTATTATAGATGGGATTGGATGACGCTATACCTGCATTTTTAAGAAAGCCAAATTTTAAGCGTGTTAGACCTTTGAAAGGCCCTGTGTTTTGTTCTGTCCACTGGAATCACGTTTTGTGGACTCAGTATGTCTAATTTTTTGTTCTAACTTGGTGAGTTGTACATATTTAGCTTTTATTCAAATTCTTACTTATTCTATTCCACAGGAAAGCTGTATTTGTTAAGCTCTAAGGTTCTCCCAATAACAAAGAGTAGGTTGCTATGGTTTCATTTGTCCCCTAAGAGAGAGAGTGAATACGTTGCACATGTTGCCCACCAATAAATAAGCAGTTGTCAATACATGGCAACTTTCTCATCTCTTCATTTTAATAATCATGCATCCAACCCTCACTTTCTACTAATTGTAAAATTCTAGTGTTGTGTTTAACAGATGCTGCCTGGAGGAAATAAATCAGAATTGTTGTCCAAACATAGTTATTACAATGTTGTGCTATAAAAAGGTTTTCAATGAGCCAGCACAGCACAGCACAGCTTGGCTCAGTGAATCAGTGAATGCCACATAAAGAATATCTGATTATGTTTGGAGTCCAACTGATTGTTGCACCCACAGAGTTTCTGCAGCTTGAGGATGTAAGACTTTTAAGACTTTTTTAATGCCACTCAGAATGCAATTTAAGACCAATTTTACAATAACAAAAATTGAAAAGACATTTAAGACATTTTAATACCAATTAAGGCCTTAATTAAGATCAATGAATTTAATGGCTTTTAAGACGTTTTAAGGATCAGTGGGAACCCTGACTCATACAACAGCGGACAGGACGCAGGGCTACCTTGTCCTTGAAGTCAGTGTGGTTCTGGAGGATAGCTCGCTGGTAGGTCCCGGTCCGCACGTAGTCCTGCATCATGTTCTGTTGCTGGGAGAGGTAGCCATAAAACTGAGAGAGGAGAGGGAGGGGAGAAACAAACAACTTGTACTTAGACGTGCGTTTTATTACATTAAGTCATTATTATAGATGGGATTAGATGACGCGATACCTGCATTTTTCAGAAAGCCAAATTTTAAGCGTGTTAGACCTTTGAAAGGCTACATGGAACTTAATATAAGATCAGTTTAAAAACCAAATAAAACCAGTCCATTTACAACTGAGCACAGATCATTACTTTTGTGAGAATAAGAAAGAATAAGAAAAGGAAACATCCAACTGTGTTGAGTAAAAGCAGAAAAAAAATGCATATTTTACTACTAACCCTGTTCTGTATTCAGTTAGGACTGAACATGCATGACAAAAACTTATCATGGAAATATAAGCCCTCCAATATGTATGTTTTTGACAATATAACACCTTTTAAGATGTTACTATTTGATATATATATAAAAAAAAGACTTTTCCAGAATTCTTGAGGACTCGTGGATGCCCTGGACGGTGTGTGTCTGTGTGTGTTGCTCTCACCTGGAAGTACTGTACAGCTGAGGACTCCTCTGTCCTCTCACTGAAGACCGAGCGCTCGCCGCTGTGGCCACGACAGTTCTTCAGGAGGTTATAGAATGACGAGAAGTCTGGAGCAGAAAGTAAAAAGCAAGACATTAACCGCAGGCCATGGACACAAACTGTTTGTGATGTTTCATACAGAGGATAACAAAGCAACAAGAGAGGCACTATGCTGGTTTAGCACTTGTTTTTGTTTTATTTTTTTTGGTCTTTTTTCTTTTTCGTCTCAATCTAGCCCTTCCGGCGCAGAGACAGTGCTCATTTCTGCTCGTCTCCATGAGAAATTTCATTTGGGCAAATGTCTGCCACACCACTCTGATTTAGGCTGATAAGTCCTATTTATTTTTAAATAAAAAGGATTGCTTGGTGCAGTGTTAACTGAAAGGGAAGGGAAAGCAGGGTGGCAAACACATTATCAATGACCACAAGAGCCACAGAGAAAACAAACCAATTGATCTTTTCAGTCAATAGTAGTCCTCCCCAAAACAACTGACTTAATCTGGGTAAATTAAACAAACCTAAAGCAAAGACAAATTAACAGTACTAGATAGACAGGATTTGAAGTAATTGGGAGTATTATTCACACAATATTCCTCACAGTAAATCCAGACCTTTTGAGCTCACAGTGCAATGGTTTGTCTACAAACCACCGGCTATGGGCTACAACATGGTCAGAGAAATCTGCTGAACATTTTATGCCATTTTTGGAAATCTCAACAACCAGACCCAATTTACTGGAATTGTTTGAGCACAGGGATGGAACTACAGGGGTCCATAAAGCCACGGCAAACAAGAGGAAAAAAAACCATCAAGCAATGTGTTATTGCTCTTGGGTATAGACAGATTTTTAGCACATTTTGTATAGGGGGGATTTGGACAGTGTTCTGCCCGCTCTGTAAGTAAAATGTGTCTATATTTGGCTCCTGGCACCAATTTAATAAGTTTAGATGGACTGGGATCCAGTTCAAGATGTGGTGGACTCTTTCAATCCAACTCCACCACTGTCCGAGATCCAGATTGCAGCTCTGTCTTCTCAAATCCTTCTTTAAACAATTCCGGCCCAGACGCCAAAGCTTGCAGAACACATTATTGAATGTTTATGAAATTCAATACTGAATTCAATCATCTACGTCGGCACTGAAGTAGCATTGAAATTTCAAAAACACTGTTACAAACTTCACTGGAGTTTCAACCAAATAAGTCGATGAAATTTTAATTTTGGGGTGAACTGTTCCTTTAAATTCAGGACTAAGAAGGTGCTCAGGGCATGTCCCTGCTCAGACAGAGGGGTCGGTGTGTGTTAGGGGGAAAGGGGGGTTGAGTGTGTTCGGTGCGTACCTGCGGGTGAGGAGAACTGCAGCAGGACGCTGTTGCAGCCCAGCGTGATGATGAACGACTGCTTCCCCACGCGGCTGCACTCCGTCTCCCTGGAAACCGAACACTTGAACACACACGTCTCCTCTCCTGGAAAGAGAGGTTGAGATGGTTGGACTGAGGAGGAGCGCGACACACACAATAAAAACTTCACTTTAGTGGACAAATCAGTCAGGGTCTCCCACCACACACCCAACTTTGAGATGTTGAGATTTAAATCTTTGACCTCAGTGTAATCTTAAATTCTGTGCTTGCTGACTGCCACAAACTGACATCGGGCTCCTGGTCGGCTCCCTGTTAATCACAAAGCAATAGCATCTAAACTTTCTGGATGGTTAACCAGCTGAACTTTAGTAACAGTACTCCCAAAGTGAAAATACGACAGCCAAGACAAAAAAAGATCCATTGTATGAGTTAGTGAGCAAACTCTTAAATCTGCCTTTATACCTTTATTTAACATTTCGCACAGATAAGTTCATTTGTTGACATTTGATTATTATTCCACGCCCATGGAGATCTGCTCCTTCACTGCTTCAGGATTTAGATTTGCCGTTTCCTCTTTCCATTTGAGAGAGCATCAATACAACCAATGCACACAGGCTGTATGATATTACAGCGATGGTCAGAAGCTCTCAATAATTCTAGGAAAATACACTTTACACTGAAAACTGTATATGATCTGTGACATTATACCGGTGAATCTGTTGTAATGGTATTTTCTCTTGCTAATTTAATAGGTATGGTAATTGCTAAGATTTTATTGATACCATTTACCATTATCAATTCCGCTTATCGGTCCAATTCTTTATTGCTGCCCTTATTGATTCCTGATTAATTTTCTGTGTGGGGAAAAAGGTAGGTCTACACAGGTCTTCAGTGTCATTGCAACTGTTTTATTATCTCTGAGTCTGAGAGTACAGGTCAGTGCCTGCAGTGTAGGTTACGGTAAGACCAGCAACCCCACACAACCTCAGTGTGTGACCACCATGTCTGCCTAATAACATTTGAACATGCAGAGTGGACTGTTAAACACCGAAGCTGTCATTCTGTCAGTTGTGACAAAAGAGGAAAGCTGGCTGGAGAGACAGATGGCTGGTGGACTGAGCCGAAGTGAACCGCGTACAGAAGATGTCGTATTAAGCAGCGTCCAATGAATCAAGTTTCTTTCAACCTTGTGAAGAAACAACCAATGCTTTGACAACTTCTTCCCACCATCTAAGGAGCAGAGAAGCCTGCCTCAAATTGGACACAGTCAAGTTGGCCCCTAACCCTAAAATTGGAGAAGAAATATGGGCGCTGAGCTGGCCAGCTGCCCTCATCGTCTTGAACCTTCTATTCTCATTTATCTTGTCTTGTTTTAATTTGTAAATATGCTGTTTGCTTTGACCCAATTGCTGAATCCCAACTGGCTTTTGTTCATAGATCAATGGAAACTGACCAAAGGGAATCTTCGCGATGTGACGTTTTGCTTTAAATGAAGTATTTGAGCCTTGCGGCAGCTATATATAATCTGGGTTTGCTCGTATTGCTAAAGCTCGTATTTCCCCCGTGCTCTCGCTCTGTTGTCAAGTTTTCAGCCAGGCCCAGAATTGTGAATTTTTTAAATGATGCAATCAGTGAAAATAGGAAAATCTGCTCGCTGACAATCTCATATTTCTTTTGATAGTTCTAGCTGAAACACTAACTAGTTTTTATTACTCCATGCATAAAAAGCACTAATAAAAACCTTTATAATCATGTTTATATTCTCCAAAACTGAAGTCTCAAGTCAAAAGGGATGTTATGGGATATTTCTTCTCTTTTTTTTCATTTTTTCACAGTTTAAAATTGGTGAAAAACAAGCCAATCTTAATAGTGTCCCACTTATCTTTTCATTATCTGCTGCCACAGCTAACAAAACTGCCCTAACTGAAATGACTGAAGACTTCAGTGTCAGGGGATTGATAGTAAGGAAATCCTAACATGATGAGCACTATGGTACAAAAAAAAATCTGCCCTGTGCCAAGAGAGAAAAACGTCCTATTTGTGCAGTGTGGTCAGTGCGGGCCCATAAACCAGCCTGCACTAATCCAACATCTGTTATGGGATTAAGAGCAGCACTTTCGATTTAGCCAGACACATCCATCCAAAGAAGGCTAGCCACACATCCCAGCTCCCATCAGCTCTCCAGTCAAGCAGTTACACTGGCGAGGGAAAGTGACAAGGCCATTTGTAATGGTGGGAGTAAATGTTTCTACATACCTACATGCATGTGACTCTCCGAGTTTTGCTTTGCGGTGACAAAATGACGCTGCGGACCACTTACTTTAGCTCTACATATCACATGGCGAACAACCCAGTCCTCAATTTCCTGTGGCAACCCTACTCCTGCACACCTGATTAAGTCATACACACACCTGTCTCATTCAGCTGTTTTTGCTGCTCAGCCAAACTCCATCAAGCCGTTGACTGGCCTCAGAGACTTTTCAGACAGTAAAACAATATACCATTTACCCAACAGATGGCGCAACACATTGATCTGCAAAAGTGGACCAAGTTAATTGCCTTGAAAATGCAGCAAATGCTTGTGCTGCCAAGCCCATTAATTGTGGTGAATATTAAGGATTTAACTGTGTGAAAAAAATTAAATGTCATATCACCAGTTGCATGCCATAGCCACTTGTTAAAGGAATATTCCAATGTTTTGGGCAAAATACCCTTTTTCTGATTTACCCAGACTGAGACAAGATGTTTGATACCATTTTCACCTCTGTATCTATGGGTAGCATGTTATGTTAGCTTAGCATGAAGACTTGAAGTCTGCAGGAGTCATTAGCCTAGCGCCATCAAAGTGAAAAAATAAACCTCGCAGCAATTCCAAAGCTGTCTTATTTCATTACCATATAATACACATAATACCTTGTGTAAATAAGACAGCTTCAGAGTTCCTATAAGGCTTATTTTTTCCATTTTGACAAAGCTAGGAAAATTACTCCTGTTGACTTAAATTTTTTATGCTAAGCTAACACAAAATGCTGCCCCTCTGAAACCAAACCAGTGGACGTACAGAGGTGAAAATGGTATTAAACATCTATCTTATTCTAGGTAAGTCATAAAAGGGCTATTTTGCCAAAAATGAGGGAGTATTCCTTTAACTAGCAGCAAGCCACACTGGCTAGCAAGTTAATGCTTAGCCAGTCAATCACCATCGGGAAAGATGTTTAGACTCTGTGCCTCTCAGACAGAACAGTGTGGGAAAAAAAATCCAGTCCACACCTCCTACTTCTCCGGTTTGGAAAAGTTGATGCCAGAGTTTTATTGTTTTGTGAATACAAGCTGAGACCCGCACAGTCTCAGGCAATGCGTATGTTTAATCTGCCCTCCCGCTGCAGCGCCTACTTTTATGCAAATGATTTAGCTCTATATGGCTTATCACTCCTTGTCTCCAGCAGAGACACGCTGTGTTGCTGCGGTGCTGGGAGACAAGAGAAAAGCAGGGAAACAGGGAAAGACAAAAAACAAAGGTAGCGGGTGATGACAAAGAGATGACTTGCTGAAAAGTAATAATATTTGGTACTTAAAAGTTGATACTGATCAAAGATGGCAGCTACACTGAGTCCAGTGGACCCAAACATCATCATGTCAAAAAAATTTAAAATGATAATGAAATTAAAATTGAAATTTCATATCATACTCTGAAACTAAAACAAATATAGTTCTATGTTTTAGAAGTAATGATTTTATTACAATTGAAAACACATTTTTAGTCGTACAACTTCAACTTTAAACCTTAACACAAAACAAGAACAAATAAGGGACAATCTATCCCTCAAAGCACAACAGCTATGATATATCAGTTGCCAGAAATGTTATCACCCAATCACTGGCATTGATCTCTTATCATTGAGGCTTGGCTTACTTGTTATTAAGGAAAATTTTAAACCAATTTGGTGCCCTGAATTGGCCACCAGTTCCCAACAAACTAAATGCATTCTTTTAAGTAATCCATACTCTTTTCCATTGCCTCCCACATTGCACAAGTACTGATATTGCTGGCACCTCACCATTAGAAAGATTCACAATTGTTTCTAATCTATTTTGCTGTTAACATATTTTTTCCAACTCTCGTATTTTTTATTTATTTATTTTTTAACTGTTTTAATGGCCTGTTTAATATCCTATTTGATTGCTTACATTGTTTTCTCATCCCCTTTCGAAACCTATTACCTTGCTGCTGCAAGGAACTGTTTCCCACGGGCATCAATAAAACAATCTAATTTTAACAGCTATACAAGTGAAATGGTGGGATAAATAAAATTTCATCCTCTTAGAATACATTAAAACTTGACTTGTAGCTGCTCAAAGGTCTGCCTCCTTTAGAATGTGCGTTTTTCTTCAACTTTGGCAGTGCAGCAGAGGAAAACAGAGAGGTAGGTGCTGCTTTTCAGCGGGACATCACAGTGCATAAGCCCAGCTGCAGAGGAGCAGAGCCACGCTGATGCTGCCTACACAGGAGTGCAGGAGGTGGCGGGGACCCGGCTATTGTTCCAATGAGAACAAAGATGAATGCATAAGTAATGTGGGCCCGGTCTCGCTAAAATGAAAAACGCCAGAGCTGTTTTTCTGAAAAGCACAAGGTACAAAAGTTTGTTTGACTACCGGTCTTTCATTGAATGGGCCATCGGTGAAAACAAAGTTAGATGGCAGCCTCAGACGCCGGGACCGAAGCTCACAGCAGCGGCTCTGAGTGATGCCCTCTGCTCTCCGCTCCAAAACAATTCAGAAATGCTAAGTCGCTAGCATAGTTACGTTGTTGGGACCTCTTGGGGGCAAAAGTGAAAAACGTTAATTTACACATTCAGGGTAGGTTTGCCTGACAAAATAGACGTTAACGGGGTGCGAAAGGCAAATACATTTACACCAAACTGGGTTGTAGCGCATCATGCTGAAGCGAGGCTAACGGCATTGTTTAACTAGCCAGGGTTCATTAGCATAAACTACATTAGTTAGCTGTCTTGTATGCGAGCTAGCTAATAATGTTACTACGGCAGTGTTATAAATGTTATACTATAGTTCTCCAAATTGATGGACTTCTGTGAGGGCTGAGAATTGGCCACAAACGAGCTCCAAAATTCCACCGGACGACGGAAAATTAGAGTTTTGAGGAGCTTCCTCGTGATGAGCAGGGGGAGGCGACGTGGTCTCTCAAACCTGGGCTAGCTACTTGGTAGCTACATACGGCTACATTAGCTGTAAGCATTAGCATGAACAGCTAAGACAGGCCGACCATCGGGAGGATTAGCTGCAGAAAAAGGTCAACTCACCATTGGAGAGATTGATCAGGGCAGCGTCTTGTGTAGTTTTCACCTCTAGTCGCAGGGGCTGTTGCTCAGAGTGGCGCTGTATGTCTCCATTCGCATCTCCGATGGAGAGGAGCCGCACGCCGGGGAACACCGACACCGCCATCTTCGATCTGGAGGCAGACACAGCTCGGTGGCGCTCACATCCAGAGCCTTCTCTGCTGGAGACACATCAACATGAGCCGCTCCCACACCGCCACCGTGCGGCCTGAAGCGGAACACTCACTTCTACAATGCGTGTTGACTGGAGGCTGCATGCTGCGAATAGATTGAATAAACGCACAACACAAATACTGACATCACAAACGTCTTCAGATAGACACACATTAGACTACGTACCCCACTATGATGTCGCCCAGTCCCTTATGCCAATATTTTAGTGGTTGATTTAGTGCTGAATTGTACAAATTGTGTGTAGACAGAGTAGAGGTGAGAGTTAAACCTACAATTACAACACAGTCGATGACTGGGGCAATTTCTAGTGAATTATACTGAAATTTAACTATTCCTTATGGTGCTGGCGACCCTCTAGAAAACCTCACACCTCAAGGGACACCTAAAGCATATTTTGAGAACAGAACAGGCCTTAACTTCAGCCGACTGAAGTCCTCTTCGTTTATATTTTACAAAAGATAGTTGTACTTTCAAGTAGTGCCTTGCTTCAAAATATCCAACAGAAAACATGACGTCTTATTGATTGTTCTGCTCATGACTAGGCTTAATTAACAGGGAATTACACATGATTTACCTGGTAATTTCATGGTAATATACTGGTAAATCATCTGATTTCCCAATAAACCTGATGCTGTTGAACAATATAAATTGCAGGCTGATGAGCAATGGTCTTGTTTGTGACAGTAATTATACAAATTTCCCCAAATTATTGTGGTAGTGATTTATTGATGTTGAAATATTACACTTCGTACATTGAAAATAATACTATGGGTGCAAGCAAAGCTATGCAAAATCATGACATACATACTGTAGGTCCAGACAATAAAGGCTTACTGTTTGTGGGTTTGATAACATGACACTCTAAATTGTATTCATGTGAAATCATATTTTCTATACTCTTCTCTAGTCTACTGTACCAGGTACACACAAATACAACAAACTTTTTCTAGGAGAAAATGTCTTACACTCATTCACAGCCTCTTTAAATCAAACATATCAATCATAAATGATGTTTACTAAATCATAAGGTTTTCATTTTTGTTATGCTCTTTGTTGTTTTATGTAGCTCTCTTTTTATGCACACTTTTGATGTCACTTTTGTTATGCTGCATTCCATTTCAAAATCAGAAGTGGGAAATTCCCATTCCGTAGGTCTTAATTACATCCTGTTAACAATAAACATGGATCCCTACAGGATTTTCTTTGACCAACGTATACCGTTCCCATGCAACAGCTGTTTTTACATCAATGACATCTGACAAGGTTAGCTTGCTATTCAGCATAGTTAGCAAGTGTCATGTGTAATTTCACATTTCAGATTTATATGTTCACACATTTAGGACACAGATGTTTCTCTATTTTTCTGGTTGTCCAAAGTCAAACATAAGTGTATTTTACAGCTTATGAACATGTTAAAAAATAATAATGCTGTGTTGTCTTTACAGTGTACGCTGCCATGTTGATATCAGACACCAAAATCAGAGTTGAGAAATTTTGAAATAACAACTTGAAGGGCTATTCCAGTGTATTTTCCAGGCAGTCAGAATTTGTGACCTTCTGACATTTCTGGAACATAGTGTAATTTTTCCCCAATTCCTCTGCAGTATATTACATCAGGTCAGACGATTCTTGAGTAGTGGAGTTTGGCAAAGTGCTTGTCTTTTTACAGTAAATAAGATAATAATTCAATACCAGACACAGTGATTGTGATTGGCTTATGACAGCTAAAAGCTTCAACATAATACAAGAAACAGTGACTTTTTATGTTACAATGCATTTTCAATATGGGAATATTTTGACCAGTATTTTGATTAGACCAGCGTTAAATACATAGACTTCGGTGTGCGTTCACACTGCTTGCAACATGATCGACGAATCACCAGAAGTCCATTCATTTCCTGCAGAGCTGACCGTCTGGGAAACTCTGATATTGTGTAGCTGGCCAACAGGTTTGTTGACTCAGGAAAATTAACCACTGCTCAACAGTTCCTAGTAATCAGCCATCAACAGGATAGATGGGAATTTGATTTCACCCAGTTTCCCAGTTCTCTAAAACTTGTGACATGCTACAGCAATAAACATCTCGATATCATTGCTTGGAATGGGTTGTTATTGTTGGGGTCAACTAGAAGTTCATAGTTTTTTAATGTATATTATTCATTAAAAGAGTGTTTTGGGCAAAATACTCTTTTTCTGACTTACACAGACTGAGACAATGTTTGATACCATTTTCACCTCTGTACATTCACTGGTTCAGTTCCTATGGGTAGCATTTGGTGTTAGCTTAGCATAAAGACTTGAAGTCTATAGGAGTCATTAGCCTAACTCCGTCAAAGTGAAAAAATAAACCTTACAGCAACTCTGAAGATGTCTTATTTACACAGTGTATTGTGAGCATTTGAAATACACGTCTTTGAAATTAAAAAACAAAAGTCAGTCATTTTCAGAGACGTTAGATGGTTGGAACCATAATGATGGAAGGATACATGTGTTCAGCAGTTATAGTTCCAATGACTAGGCTCATGGCTAATGACTCCTGTAGACTTCATGTCTTTATGCTAAGCTAATACAAAATGCTACACATAGAACCGAACCAGTGGAAGTACAGAGGTGAAAATGGTATCGAACGTCAGAAAGAGGGTATTTTGCCCAAAATGTTGGAGTATTACCTCAATGCTACCTCAATGCTGACCAACTAGCTACATTAGCTCAATAAAAAGATGTAACATTATGTAAGGCAATACCAAAGCACTGAAAAACACAGTTTGATTGTTCAAAACTCTGTAGCTGCAGACCTTTACATGGAGGCATCTGGAGCCTCTGACCACGTCCAATGATTGGTCAGGACAGAGTGACACATCAACCAAGCTGATCAGAGTGTCAGCACACAGTCACTTTGCAAGTGCAAAAACACATACAAATAGATTCCAAATATATTAACTAGATTTTTGGTGACATCATGATTTAGCTGCTCCAGTGACAGACATTTGTGTGTTGTGTGTAGTCCTGGCTTCTTCAGTGTTTGCAGGCAGTGGGGACACATGATAGAAATCCAGATCGGAATGATCAGAAGTGTGTTTTTGTTTTACGCATTCCTGCGTCATCCTAAAATAGACAGAAAATAAATTTAGCTTAAAGGCATATGTCCCGTGCTCTCAGAGAGACAGCAAGCTCATTGTTTAGCGGGTAATGAATGTGGAGAAGGAGTTCAGGATGGAGGGCGAAACAAGAAATTATTGGGAATTAAAACAACCAAGAAATTCAATCAGAGTAGGATTCATACCTCAGATGAGGACGCAGGACTTGGGAGGTCTGAATGGGTTGTCGCTGGAAGGGACTCCCATGAGGAGAGGGTCTTTGTGGGCATTTTGCAGACAGAAGGTCTTCAGATCAGCAGCAGCTTGAGAAACCTGCATTTAGAAAAGGGGAACCCACAGAAATTAAAATACAATTCTTTGCTATTAAATAGTTCTACTACTGTCAAGAAGAGACTGCATCAGTATTACAAAGCTCCATGTAGAGTATCATCACATTAATGTAATCAGAGTATGTTGTTGCCATGGGCCTCATCTTGCTAACATTATTGCCTTTAGGCCTGTCATTTGGATTATTGTGTCTATAATGATCAGTCTACTCAACTATATCTTATCGCAACACCTAGTAGGTTTCACTCCATTCCCAAGCAGAACTCGACCAAGTGAGCTTTCACCAGCAGCTTGCTCAGGCACTCCAAACTACTCTGACTTCTGTTCGAAGCCATCCAACAATCACACCAGTCACACACCAGCACAATCAACAAAGCCGCCACTGTGCTCCACCAGCACAGACACATCTGTTGGCCAACGCTTCTCTGCACTACACAGCAGAGCAGGAAATTATGCTCTTGATGAAGACTTTTCAATCACTTATTTAGAGAGCATGAGAATAAATTACTTTGGGGGGAATTACTCCTAAAACAGTGAAACAGGATGTACAAGGCTGTGCTGCTAGAGTTGTTTGGACAGGTTTCCAGATGTTTTGAATAAGAGTGTCAGTAGATGATTGTTTGGATATGATGGACTGGACTAGTTGATGAGTAAATCAACAAGTCAACATAATAATTATTAAGTATAAGTATAAAAAAAGCACAAGATAATTATTACTTAAGTGAAAACACAACATTTGCTGGTTATTGCTGTATAAATGCTAAGAATTGCTTACTTTCTACATTTAATATCATGATAAAATTATATTTTTTGTCTGCTGGCCAGCAAGCTATTTTAGTAATTAGTGATGGGCATGATGAGTTCTTGGAAAATGCTGTTGGGGATAGTGGATGGTATAAACTCTGCTTACCACTTTATTTTTTTGTGGAATAGCTTTCAACATCTCTTTAACCAGTATTTCACATAAATTCATATTATAGTCTACATCACAGTGGCTAGTATTTGACATAAATATGATATAAATCCACTTTGAAACTAGTAATGAAACTAGTAACAAACTGATGTCAGCTATGTGAGGATCAATTTTTTTTTTGAGGAGAAAAAGCATACATCTTCTTCTTATTATTATTATTATCATTATTATTATTTATTTTCATTTTTTCCCGGTACTGCCAGGAATGTAGTGAAGGGTAAATCAATCTACATCGAGTTTACCACCTGTTAATTTGGGGAGAAAACAACAACAATAATACCACCAACATATTATTATTTTTTGAGGTTATTTTACGCAAATTTATAATGTGTCATAGAGCATAACGTGAAATAAAAAGAAATACATTAATCTCATAAATATCCCTAAAAAAAATCATAGTATATATCATACTAGTGGTATTAAACTGTTGTAAATTTTATGACTTTTCCCTGTGAAACAAAAGCATAAACCCATGGCCTACTTCTCTGAAAATGCAGCTTATTTGGGGCAGCCTATGTTGGTGCTTGTGTTCCGTTATGTTGACCGCAGACTGGACGACATATTTTACCCTACTTTCTCTTTAATTTACAAGTTATTACGTTGTAATAAGTTTCTCGAGTTACAAACCACACAGTAGTGAAAAAGTGAGAACGCCCACAACGCAAAGTGAAGCCTTTCAAATCTGCTCTCTGAACGTAATTAGCTACAGCTGGCTTCTTATTACAGAGCATGATGACCCTCGAAGCCCCAGTCACACCCAATGGAGAAGTTGATAAAAAGTCTCATTTAACTGTTTTTCAAAAACTATCTCACATACCTTTATGCGACGAACGCTGGCCTCAAGACGAAGCTGTTTCACTGCTTTCTGAGCAATGACTAAACTGCTGCTGTTGACGCTGTTATTCGACATGTCTGCGTTCAAATAACAGCGAAAGTGACGAAAGTGAACGGACAGTCACACCACTGTCAAAGTGCTTGGAATCAAAACCATTCTTCCGGTTGTAGCTTTCAAAATAAAAGCCCTCGTAACCAACATCGGACACACCATTTTCAAGTAATAGACAAAGAACACCAATGAAATATGAAAATGTATTGAATGGAGAGTCTGAGGGGATGTAACATACACTTCTTTTAAAATGACTTTTCAGAATTTTTATAAAAAGCAATGTAGAAAAGGACAAAAGTTTCTGCTCATCTAGGCCAGCGAACTCAGAAAATTTCATGTAATTGTGGAACTGATGATGCTGAAAAAAACAAGATCTCTGTCAGGCAATGGAGAAGGTGGGTGGATGGATGGATGGATGATAGATAGATAGATAGATAAATAGATAGATAGATAGATAGATAGATAGATAGATAGATTAGCCTTTATTGTCTCTTAAGAGACTCTTCTGTTCCAGAAAATAAAGGTCCAGGAGACGTGAGACAAAGAAGGCACTCCGCCAAGAAATAATGCTCCAGAAAGAGATGACCCTGAGCAGCCAGGAGCCTGCTACAAAGACAGAGATGGTGGTCAAAGATGCCCTCAAACAAGACAGGACAGCAGTCTACCAAGAAATGAAGGAAGCAGAATTATCTCCGGTCAGAAATGATCTTGGACCAAGTGACCTCTTCATGACCAGATTATGGCAAAGAAGAAGAAGAAAGAGACCGTAGCCAAGAAATGGAAGTGTTGAAAATACTCCAGAAAGAATTGACTTACATGCTATACATGCTATCAAGCTCAAAGCAAAGAATGTTGAGAAGATGGCCACAACAGAAGGAAGCACTCTACAAAAAAAAGGAGGATCAGAGAAGGATCCAGAAAGAGATGACCCTTAGCACCCAGGAGCACAGAATGCTGCTTATCTTTTTCTTGTCCCACCCTGTCAGTAAGAAAGTAAAGTCACTTGGTCCGTCTTTACTGATGTGTGGAGGGCGGAAGGAAATTCACACTTATAAAATCCTTATCGCCTCCCTTAGCTCTAGCCAGCTCTTTATTTTGCTCTGAAACAAATATTCATGCATTCACAGGAATACTGTCTGACCCTTGACACCCTTACTGTTGGTTGCTTGTAATGTGAGTTATTGCACTGTGAATAAGCACTGTAACAATCATCTTCTAAATGCCTACAATTTACAAATGTACACCCACATAGTCCAGATGCTATAAATTCTACTTACCTCATGGTGGAAGAACATTTAAGATGGTTTCATTACAGTTTTTTTCCAATTGCTAAAACACAATTTTGCAAACTAAGCTGGTTTTATTAAAATACTTTGCACAATTCACAAAATCACAAACCCAAAAATGCCTCATATATCCCGCAAAATGAAGCACTGCAACTACAAAACTACAAAATCAAACTTTTGCACCAAATGGCACACTTCATTCATATTACCAGGTTTTTGTCTAACCAACTACACATTGTTGGGCATAATGAAACGCACTCTCATCTTTAGTATGCTTTGCCATAAAACTAAAATAGTTCAAATTGTAGAAAATTCTTCAGATTGTTCACATGCACAGAAATATTTGCAGATACACACACATGCTGTTGAAACATTTATTTTTTTTATTTTTCACCAAACAAGTCAGTGCAACATATACACAGCACATATATTTACTTTGGAGTGAACAAAAATATGCTTCCAAATATATATATATGTATATATTTATATATCACAGGCAATATCTTCCCTTGCTGAGGGAAGAAGCACCTTGAATGCCTTATCCATCTCTGAATCACACCCACATCAATTTCATCACATGCCTCTTCCATAGCCTGCACAAGAGGCATGGTGAGTATGGTGGGAGGTATTGCACGAGAAATGGACAGCAAACCAGTTTTGGACTGGGGCTGCACGATGAAAGCTCACGTTGTCCCATACTACAACATAGTAGTATGGTTTCTTTGATGGTCTGCATCATTCATACGCTCTGGTGGTATGAGAATGTTGTGGAGTCTGTCCAGAAATGTGAGAATGTGGGCTGTGTTGTATGGTCCAAATTTGGCATGACGGGGAGGACACTATGTGTATTGGAGATGGCAGTGCACATTGTGATGTTCCCACCATGTTGGCCAGGAACATCTATAATGGCTCTGTGGCCAATGACGTTCCTTCCCCTTCTTCTGGTCTCTTTGCTAAGTTGAACCCAGCCTCATCTATAAAGATGAACTCATGTGGGATTGCATGAGCATCCATTTGTACTTACATTCACATATGCTCGTCTGAGCTCTTTGTTTCTTGGAGTGTTTCTCTCAAAAGGCACCTTATAAAGAAGTTTCATTCTGATTTGGTTTTGCTTGAGAATGTGAGCCAGTGCAGACAGACTGACTTGGATGTTGTTGAATATGGTGTTATCGTGGATGATGTGGCTTTGAATTTCTCAAAATCTGATTTCATTATTTTCCAAAAACAAGTTTACAATGGCAGCTTCCTGTACCCCGGTAAACATTTGGCTCCTTCCCCCACCATGGTTGCGTCTCTCAGTCCTTTAGAAAAAAATAAAAAATAAAAAAATATATAGGGCTTGGACAATGCAGCCTAAAGATATTCCCCTCACAGTACAGTAAATTGTACAGGAAACTTGTTGATAATGTTCCGGGTGATGATGTCACATGTCTGTTGCGCTGCAGGGAAAGTTGACGTTAGAGTCACCGACCGGAGATCAGCTGAAAACTGAACAGTTTTAGAAAGTAGCGGTGTTTTCTCCAGCACGGATTATTGGACTCAAACACACTGAACCTGGGATAATGTAAACAGTCTAACTGATGATTGTGTTGACCCAACGTTATCTGTTTTCTTTGTGAAAATGCGATCATAGTTAGATACGTTCACGGTGGGTAGGCTGCTGTGGATTTCCCCTCTTGTTTTAGTGGTACTGAGTACTGGACTGGACTGGAATAAAGTGTAGGTGTCCGGCCAATTAAAATATAATCGGCCAATAACTAATAATCGGCAGATAAAACAAATCGAATAATATATCTATCATGTGCAGAGAGCAGAGCAAATCAGCTGGGATAGTGACGCGCGGGGCATTAAAGGCCACCGTGTCCACAGGGCATTGAACTACAGGGCATTACGACTACAGCCGTGAAAGTCCTGCCCTGGTCGTAATAATGACAATACGACAGCTGAAAAATACCAATCTAGCTAGCTAATCTTTAGTGAAACAAACTGTTAAATCAGGTGTGGTGCACGCGACTTTGATTATTTTTGAATTGCTTCGTGTAACTGTGAAGTTGGATGAAATTATGTGTCATGCAACTTGCAACGTCTAACTATAGTCATTCTCATTCTCACCCTCCCTCTTCCTCTTCCTCTCTCTGCAACGTCTTCCATAGCTGTAAAAAAAAAAAAAAAAAAAAAAGTGCTCACCTGTGGTCTTTTTATATTGCTTGCTTCCTGATTGAAGTGGTAACAATTAACCATTGATATATTTGGCCAGGTGGGACATGTATTGGCCAATTAGCTCATGTAGTGTCATTTTGAATGGCAGTGTTTCGAAATGGCAAACATGTGACTTTATGTCAGATTGTTGTGTCTTATGCAGAGAACCGTGTTCAATGCACAGTGCATCTCTAGAGAACATATTCTTGTTATTAGCTAACTGGTTAAATCCAAATGGAGTTAATTGTAGTAGTATTTGTGACTTTGGAAGTTATTCGCCTTTGGTATTTTGGTTATATTGGTGGAAAATGTCACATAAAACCTCGAAGCTAACCAACAATCCAAGAGCAAATTTTTTTATTGAATATATGCTGGTATCTTAAAGACACTGAGGTTTGAAATTGAAGCTATTTTTGCGTTAAGATTTTGGCTACAGTTGTAGACAAGAAGGTCTTATTGTTTCTGTAGCTATAGAGACACAGTGAGAGCACTCCTTAAGAAGAGACTTAACTTTTTTTGGTTTGTGATTTGGTCAGATCAATGGGGAAATAATAGGGAAAGTCTTAGTTACTAAAAAAAGATGGCCACTGGTTGATATGTGTTTTAAAGGTAGATGGTAGTTTTTTATGAGAAACATTTCTGGAATATACATAAAATAATTATCTGAAACAATGGATTTACAGTATATCAAATACATCCTACTGAAAATCTTATCACTGGATGAGACGGATTAGAACTTCAAAAACTTTTGTGATGTAGACATCATCATGGATCTGATGGTCTAACAGGTCAGTTCTACAGACACTCTTGGGATTCCCAGACTCAAACCATGTTCTTCCACACACTATGAATCAAGGAGTCATCATTCTCATACATACAGTAAACCTGGAAAAGACCCTAAATTGTTAGATAATCTAAGACCCGTGATCCTACTTAATAATGATTTAAACCATTAACTCAGATCTATGCTAATAAATTGAATACTGGTATCAGTCAAATAATCTCAAGCACTTAATCAGGATTTATAAAAGGTCAGTCCATTCATAACAATATACGTTTGGTACTTGATTTAGTCAAGAATAGTCACTTAATTGAGGGGTTTATTTTGTTCTGAGATTTCTTTAAGGCATTTGACATGTTAGTCTTTTATGTTCCAAACATTAGAACTCTTTGGATTTGGAGAAATATTGATGAAAACAGATAAATTATTTTATAATAAGGATATGAATTATTATTCCACATTATTCCTTTAATAAATGGTACCTTTCCAACATTTATAGTAATAAAGATATAAAATAGGTCTGTTTGATTTCTCCTCTACTTTGCATTCCTGCAGCAGTGTTATTGATTCTTATTTTAAAATTCTAACCGTATTAGGTAAACAGCTATCTATTAGCCAGTTGACTGGTGATACAACAATATTTTAGGAAATATTTACTGAGGTCCAGGGATCCTTAAAATAATCGTTTGTGTTTTTTTTTTCTTTCTAAAGTTAAATCTGAATATATGTGAATCATTACCAGTTAAGGACTGCCCTCTTGTGGCTGCTTGTAAGATCCCTATTAAAATTGGTAGGGAAAGGTATCCAAATCACCAAAGATAATGTTATATTAGACAATCTCAATCTCAAGTCTGTCTGCATGCATGTCAATTGACTCCCATAGGTCCAGTCTGTGCACAGTTTATACACAGTTTTTCCATATGGGGGAAACAATACAGAAGCCAAACAGGTCAAAATATGTGAAATTGATGTGCTGTTGTTTGGATAAATAATAACACACTGTTTGCATGTGTTCAACACATTTGTAAACATGTTGTCAATGTGTTATGTTAACACATTGTCAACACATTTGCACATTGCACACAGTGGTACTCTGGGTTTTTGGGGGGTAACTGGTGTAAGTACGTCGAGATCACTGTCTTCTGTTATAAAACGGTCTCTGATTGACATCTATTTGAACATAATAAAATTGGATTCTGTAATCTTGATTTATGGTATCTCAAACAGAATTTTTGAGATACCACAAAACAATGTGTAATGCATAGGCAACGCCTCAACCTGAAACTGAAACTGAAAGTATAACACTGCTAGTCTTATAACTGCAAGTCATTGAAGCTGTGCTTTCATTTTACTCTGCCAGCTTGGATGGTGAGGGATGCCAGGGACAATATCAAATAATTATCAGTCTATTGGGTGAGTGAACTGCTTATATATTGTCTTTAAATCAATGTTAGAGTATCAGCTGGATACGAAAATCTTATCAGCCTCCTAAATGTTTTCTTTAATTGTGTGTTTTAGGTATTAACCAGCTTGTTACAATATGATCGATAGATAGATAGATAGATAGATAGATAGATAGATAGACAGATAGATAGACAGATAGATGGACGGATGTCCTGTTCAATCATTCACTAAAAAGGTTTATATGCATGCTTTCAATTTTTATCTCTCCCTCAGAACCATGAACCAAGGAGCTTCTGGTGAGTAGTCACTTTACTATTTATGTACACAAACAACATTTCCTTCTTATGTTAATCTATTTCTACATAAGTTTCTTTTTCAGTATTGCATATGTAAGATAAGATAAACTGTACTAAAAAACTAATAGTGCTCGGCAGGGGACAAACAGGTATAATAGAATATAAATCCAGAAATATAAAAAAAAAAACTACATTTAGAAAAGAAGGTTGCGCTTCAACAATGGGATTCTCAGTGGAGTGCTAGACCCAAAACCCAGTTGGCATATTCCAAAAAAGTTGAAAGGGTAGCACATCTCAAGTCTTCAAGTCAGGGAGGACAAAGACAAAAGTTCGGCTAGGATGTCGTGCACAAAGCACACCGAAAGAGAGGGAAACGCCATGTCTTTTGTCTTACAAGACCTTTTACCCCAAAAGTTCTACTTCTTCTGAAGTATACCCCCCATCAAATGCAAGATATTCTTGTAAAACTAGTTAATGGAAGGAGCTGATAACTTATCACACCAGAGATCCTGCAGGGAGTGCCTTTAAAGACAAATAAAGAACAATGTGTTCAAGAGCAAGTAAAGGGACAGTGTTCCCTGTCTACAGAATTTTCCAATTGCTTTTATTCAGTTTTCACAACAGAGTTTCAATGTGCAAAACTCTTAACACAAAATGTTCTTCTCTTAATTTTGGAGAGAGCTGGCCCTGCACCTGCGCTGTTGTGGACTGGACAAACTGCTGCGCGTGCATGCGCATGCTCAACACGCCAGGGCCCCTGCAGCGTTCCCATTGGTTGATTTTACTGACGAAAGGGCGGGCACCACACGCTGTGCTAGCTGTGCCTTAGCGAATGAAGGACTGATATGAATTTACGATACAGTAGTGATTAGGAATCGTGTGGACTATTTAACGACTGTGCGATTTAGCACTTTACCCCTTAAGCAGAAAGTGGAGATAAAACGTTTGGGACCACATCGACCGGATGACACACTCCCCACCCGGGACTGGGGGGTGCGGTCAACCCGAGGTCGAGGTCAGAGGTCCTCATCCATCATTTTGACAGAAGCGGTATGTTATATTCTTTCTCACATGTTCAGTTCTCATAATACAGCCATAGAGGCAAAAATATTCATCAAATCCCAATACACACGAAGTTTCAACTGAGAAGGTGTATCTGAATAAAAATAAATGAATAAAACAATAGATAAATAAGTAAATAGAAAGAAAGAAGTTTTCTACAAATGCCTGCAATATGCCTAAATACTGATAAAACAGTGGTATAATAATAATAACAGTAGTAGTAGTCGTAGTAGTAATAATAATAACAACAGCAACAACAATAATAACAATAATAATACTTTTTATTATTAATATAGGAAATGTACAAATGAGAGAGACACAATGAGATTCAAAATTTGAAGGCATTTTAATCTTTCTCATGTAATTTATTATGAGTTTGTGTATGACCTCGAATGTGCTTGGCAAAGTTGCAAGTGTCACAGCTCATGGCCACAACGATTTCCTCTAACAAAGCAGAGGTGCCATTTCAGGGGAGTCACCGTGGTTCAGCATGGCCTCAGTGGCCCATGTTTTGTCATTTTTCTTCGGACGTCTGTCATCTGAGTTGAAGGTGCGGCTATGTGCAAATGACTTATTCAGATGAATTATGACTTACATACATTTCTTTATCAATAGGGCCAATGGGCAAGAAGTTCTATCCCATTGTGGTTGGGAACACTCTGGGCACTCACTCTGCCCTCATCAGGAGGCTTCAAGCAATTGGCCATATTCAGGTGACCTCTCCTGACCAGTGTGATTACTTCCTGGTTTTCTGTCCTATCGTCTCACGTGTTGGAACTGACATCGATGAGGCCATGGGGAGGATTCCAGGTAGGAAATCCTCTTGTAAAACCTGCTTGGTGACTGATGTATAAATCCATCCATCCATCCATCCATCCATCCATCCATCCATCCATCCACCCAGGGATGGGCTGGGACTAGCAAACAAATCTGCACGTCGAGCCAGACCGACTCACCACCATTAGTGTGTAGATACTCCACATACTGCTACCTTTTACCACTGATGCACACATACACACATCACATCAAATTGAAGTATTACATGGAAATATTCATGAAATAC
>OMLF01057818.1:2502-33398 GCA_900302615.1 Holocentrus rufus | reverse complement strand
TTGTATAGTTCGCCAGTTGAAGCAACCACTTGTCATATCCACATAAGTTTTTGGGTGGTAATTTTAGCTAGAAGAAGGCTGAAAAGACGTGTACACATCCTGTCTTCAAAACAAAAGCACGACTACTGTTTACAATGTGTTCGCGTTTTATTTTTTTAAACAACTGGAGGTGAATTGCTTTTGTACCATCGCTAGCTTGAGAATTGTATATTATCTCCGAAAACGGCGGAGCAAATTTCCAAAGAGGCATTTCTTCGATAAACTGAACATATATTTGGAATCTACATGGTTACTTTCTCGCCTGATTTTTTTTTTTAACTTAATAAAGCGACATATTAACAGTCCTAGAACGAAAAGTAGAATCAGCTTTTAACCCGCCCGCGTTGTTGAGTAAACGGCTACATATACAGTGACGTACTGACGTTTTACGGTGACGCAATGGCGTGGCTCCAACTTGGCTCCTTGCTGATGTGAACACAAACCGGTTCTTAGGAAGAACGGGGTTTGAACTAGCACTAGCTCCGAACGAGCACTAGCACCAGGTTGGTGAGAACAGGTATTAGTTGTATTTACATTTTAAATATGCTTAAGGACTTGCAATAAAACAAAGTTGATCAAATGCAGTGCAGTGAACCTCTGAGTGCTCAATCCTATGCAAACCACAACCATGCAAATCATCCCAAAGCTCAGTTCTTCCTTGAATCGCTAAATGCCAACTTGTATTTACATTATAAATATGCTTAAGGACTTGCAATAAAACAAAGTTGATCAAATGCAGTGCAGTGAACCTCTGAGTGCTCAATCCTATGCAAACCACACCCATGCAAATCATCCCAATGCTCAGTTCTTCCTTGAAGCGCTAAATGCCAACTTTGCTCCACAGTGTGGCTCACCAAACCTGTGTCCTCTGATATTTCAACATCAGGTGAGTTGTTTATCAAATAGAAACTTAAAATAAAATAGCAAAGGAAATTATTTGCGAAGTAGAGCAGGGCGAATGATTGTTTATTAATGCATGCGAGCTCAGTAGCTGTCCCTGAAATTACTGTTGTGGTTTTAAATATAATTTTACCGTAACCCCAATTTCAGGTTCATGGGAAATTCCTGGAAAATGTGTTTTGATCAGGAGTAAACATCTGCCACACAGTGACAGTCCGTGTTAGCTGTCTGGATAGATGGTGTGAATACTGTCATGGAGATTTTAAATGACCCATATCACGTTACAGAACAATTGAAGGAAGGAAAACTACTGTACAAGCAAGCGCGCCGGGAGCTTTGTTCAGTTATTTGGGCTTGAAGTCAACATTGCAAAGTGGAGTGAATGAAAGCAGAATCCCACGAGAAAAAAATGTGTTGTTTTCCACATTTCAGCCCTTCCTTTTTTTTGAGTGACGACCATGGCAGCAAACGTGATCATCAACAACCAGAATGCTGCTCCTGCTCCGGCTCCAACTCTGATCGCTGTCCATTCTAACCAGTGGAGCACCAGCATTTGTGGCTGCTTTGATGACTTACAAGTCTGTAAGTCTCCCGCGCCGCAGCCTGTTGTTTGTTGTCATTGCACCTGTGGCTCTGTTTGTCTTGCAATGGTACAGGCAAATATGGTCAAAATGAGATCTGTATACAGACGATTCAATTTTCCAGACTATAACTATCATCCAGACTATTTCCTAATAACCACTATAACCAAATGGAGAATTTTACCCATGTACCAGCTTTAGTATCAGCTTTTAATTCATTTAACACTAAGAAAAGAAAAGTATCGTGGGTGTCTAAGAGAAGGCCATTAACTGAGAGAGAGGATATATGATTATAACATTCAGAATTAGGGATTATAACAAAGTCCTCAATTTGGAATGTACTAATCTCTGTAAATCTCTGCATAAATTGCTTCATTTAATTTTGAGAAACTTCACTGTGAAGCCTTGAATGAAGCTTTGGAGAGAAAAAAAAATCCTGTTGCTGCACACTGATAAGGCCCTCTATCAGTGCAATCTCATCTCATCCCTGTTCCACTTTGCATCATCAGGCTGCTTTGCCTATTGGTGCTTCCCTTGCTTTGCCTGCAGCACTACCTCAGAGTTCGGAGAGTGCTTCTGTCTCCCCCTGTTGGACATCCTGTGGAGCGCCCTGCAGATGACCTCGATCCCAACATGCACACCGCCTGTGTCCTTGGCCATGAGGGTTGCTGTGCGTAACCGCTACGGCATCCAGGTGAGTTCAGGATAAAGAAGAGTTTGGAGACTTGGAGACCTGTAAAGCAGTGATTTTATGGTAAATAAAAAGATGTAAATAAGATATATTTTCAGAAAAGGAATGATTCATAGTTTTTCCCCTTAAAAGAATTTTCTATCTCCATATAACAGTTTGATGTTACAATGAATTATAGTATGAATTTTACATTATAAAGATAATAACATTGTACTCTTGATTTTCTTTAACACTACTGTTTATTTTCTTTGTCTCTTTGCTCAGGGTGATATATCAGGTGACTGTGTATATGCCACCTTCTGCAACATCTGCTCCTGGTGCCAGATGGCCAGGGAGATCAAGAGACGCAGCCAGACCCTCACTGTAATCAACGCCCAGCCCACTATGATGGTCGGCCAACCAGTAATAGTGACCGCCCAGCCAGGAGTCATCGCCTCTCAGCCAATGATCTCTACCACTCAGGGCGTCATGACTTCCAGGATCATGTGACCTCTGATTCTCTCAAAGTCTATGCTATGCAATCTATTTAGTATAAGTGGTACTCAGGGCACAAGTGTCAGCTTCAGAGAAAATGTCTTACTTCTGCCTCTACAAAGGGCTTCAGATGATGTAATGTAGCTTCTGGCAGTCTTCCTCAGCTCTTGGACAACAGTGAGAACAGCTGATTCTGTTTCTAAATGTCAAATTTAGTCATCTTAAAAAAAATTCAGGTTATTTCATGGCTATGCTGGATACTCAAATCTGATTGGTCAATTAAGGGATTCTGTGGTCCGTTATTTCTGAATAGAGGACCAACCTGCAATCTCATCACCGTACGGGTTCATTCCAAATTAATGCACTTCATGAAGCCTTACTGCTGTGTCTGTTGTAGGCTAACGTTAGCATGCTACATATACAGAAAGAAGCCCATTCGATAGCTGACTTGGGACACCCGTTATCAAGAAGGTGTTACGACCATTAACCTTTGTTAATTATTTTACTGGGCCTCACCGACCTTCGCTTTTACTACTGATGTTGATATGTAAACAGACTACAAACTAATATAATGAACTACTTTTTCTTAGCAGGACCTTGTAGGCCAATAAAACTACTTTTTTGAAACAAATGATTAATCACTATTGTCAATTTATTGACTTCTTTCATAAGGTAAAGCCATGTAGTAAGCAGGACAATCCACTCCAAGGTGGTCTTATATCAAAAACAATGACTTTCATGGAGGAATAATTTGCCTCTGCAGTAATCATTACTTTTTGATAGAAGATTACCTTGGAGTGAATTATCCTTTACTTTATTTGCATGCTGTTTTTGACTGGGAAGTGATCATGCCACCACTGATACATCTGACAATTTAAGCCCAGATTTACTAAAACCTTTAGAGTTCAAGATCAGCGTTAAAGGTCTACTCCAACATTTTTGGGCACTATCCCCAAATACGTGATACATTGTATAAAAGCTTCGCAATTGCTGTAAGGTTTATTTTTTCACTTTGATGGAACTAGACTAGCTGGCTCCTGTAGAGTTCAAGTCTTTATGCTAAACTAACCTGAAATGCTAACTGTTGGAACCAAACCAGTGGACATGCAAACGTGAAAATGGTATCAAACATCTTTTCTCAGTCTGGGTAAATAGGCAAAACTGGATATCGCTCAAACCGTTGGAGTATTCCTTTAAGACTTTTATTTGGTGCAAGACGATATTCTTGACCAATCAGGGATTATGTAATTGGTTTTTCACATGATAAAGGTTTTTGTGTCACAGTAGCATACTCTAAATTTGGTACAAATCTAATAAAAATGAAAAAAGTTTTTTTTTCTTGTAAACAATAGATTGACCTAAACTCACGTCACAATATTTTTCAGGTATGTCACTTTCTAGCCCAGTTGTTATATATTTAGCCACTATATCTAAGGACGTCCATCATGACAGCTCATATGGTTGCTAGGGGATCTATGAGGCAACTGCAAAGTTGCTATATACACAAGAAAAAATTAAATTTTCTGCAACGTTCAATGTAATAACATACTAAAATCTAGGATGCAGTTTATGTATACTTTTGTCACAGCTTAATACTTTGGTAAATATATACCCCTTATTGCAGAACCGACGAACCATGTGATGTAAATTCTCTTGACCTCTGCATGTGAAGCAGTGTGGCCTCCTCCCCACGGTTCACTGTTACCTTGAGGCTGTCTTTTGTTCCATGGCCTGAGTTTACATAACTCCACAGAGGCAGAGGAGAGAGGAGGGGAAGGCTGTGGCTCACTGATATGGCTATTCAGCAGCGACTCATGCTGTTATTGTAATCACCGGCACTCACTTTATTTTCCCTCCCCTGTGACCTTGCTACTTCCTCCCTCTCTCCCTCTTGCCTGCTTTCCCTGTCCCTCACCATGTGGCTTTGCACCGCAATTCCAATTCAAGCTTCTTCCCCTCACACTTGACAGATCTGATGGTTTGTAATCAGAGTGGACAGCAAAAAGCTGTATGAAGTGGTATGTTTTAAATTGTAATCCTCTATAACAAAAAATCAGACTCTGGGGTATGCAACTATATGGGACTTGTCTTTCTGACATTGTTGTGAGTTTGGCATTAATATGAGTTACTTTTTAGAACAGACGTAAAAGTCATCTTATAAGATATGAGTAGCAATTCTGAATTAAGCATGAAGACCTGTGTTGTCAACATGGCCTCTATCATTCCCCACTCAATCTTTAATCTCCTCAGGGTTGGAATTACACAGTGGCTTTCAGAGGAGTCCTATTTTCCGGTGCGCTACTAAACATGTCACATACACGTGCATACGTGTACATCACTTGCAGGGTCACTGAGAAAATATTCTTAATTATGACTACATACAGTTAATAATGTCAATAACATTTCACTTCATACAAAAAAAAGAAAATATAGCCATGCAGGTACCACAAAGAGACAGAAAAATAATTCACTGTTGCAATGTTTTTGTGTCATTCGAGCAATAACAATATAATCATATAATAGTAATAATAATAACAAAACCTGTACACTTAATAAGCCAAAGGTTTGCGCTACACTTCTAAAAAGTAAAATAAAAATTAAAGATATTTTAGAACTCTCACAGTAAATTTCTCATAGTAGGTTTTCAGGGGAACCCCTGAAAATCTCCCCCTGGCTCCCCTGTAATTGGATCACTGCTTCTTCTCCTTCCTCCTTGCCACCATTTTTGTACTCACTTTTTTCTACAGTGCACAGCATTATGCGACTGACCTTGTTTTATGTAAAAGGGTAACCTTTGGTCTCATTTCCACCACTTAGATCTTGTCAAGTTCATCCTCAAACTGGACTTTGGCCAGGTAGAGCAAGACCTGTGTGTGTAATCACATGCACAAACATAGAGAATCTGGGCCCATGCAGCAGCTGGAGTTCAGGCTGAATATCTGGATTTTGACGACACAGAAAGAAGCAGGTGAGGCCCACAATCACTTTATTCACAAATTAAAAAAGCAACTGTAAATACAGAGCTCTGCTACTGCGTGTTAGAACAGGAACTATTCAGAGAGGCTGTCCCTTTTTTTATATGCACTTTCATTTCACCGCCACAAAAACAGGATGTTAAACGAGGATTGACTTAATCACGTCGCAGAATTGCACCAATGATGAGCTCTTCTCTGTGGCACAGGATTCTCCTGCTGCATAATATGCTACTCTTGTATGAACTTTAACCTATTTAATAGCAAGTAAGTTCCACAGTGTATTATGTAATGATGATACATCTGGTAGTTTATAATCTCTTACGCCAGCCTCCCTCTTCTGCAATCTA
Organism: Holocentrus rufus; assembly: GCA_900302615.1. Lineage (NCBI taxonomy): Eukaryota > Metazoa > Chordata > Actinopteri > Holocentriformes > Holocentridae > Holocentrus > Holocentrus rufus. The sequence goes on along the minus strand of OMLF01057818.1, from coordinate 27,391 downwards.
AAAAGCCTAGTATGATCTAGGGATGTAAAGAAAAATCTGTGAAGGTTTGTTGGGGGGAACAGTTTTGGGCGTGTACATGCACACGAAACTAAAAAAGGAAACAAGAAGTGCGTCGAGTACCCTAAAAACAGACGCAATTCCGAAAGTCCAGAGCGATGTTTTTGGGATATTTCTCGCCTAACATCCCGCGGTCTGTGGTTTAGGGATGAGTTGGTAATACTGTCTCAGAGGAAATTTGCAAACCTCCTCAGTTCCAGGCGGTTGAAACGCACGCTACTTTCTTGCCTTGAAAGTTGCCTGTGAGGCAGCGCTTCCTAACTCTCACCCCACCCACGAACCTGCCCCTGCCCTCAGCCTGGGAGACAGAGCTGCCGTAAGTCGACAGAGTAGGCAAAAACATACAGATAGTGCCGGTTGAAGAGACAACCGACATCGTGTTGTCTACTGTCTAATTTCATTACAAAGACGTCTCTTTTTTTGGTTCCTGTCCCTAAACGTTTATGCTTTCAGTTTCGTGTATACCACACCACTAATGATCACAGGCAGCCACACTTCAAGTGTGGCTTCACACCTGCTTTAATATAGCGCCAATTGTGTGTGTGTGTGTGTGTGTGTGTACATTGTCTGTGTATTGTCTGTATTGCTGAGAACCACCAACAGCTGGAGCCAAATTCCATGTGTGTGTCAACATACTTGGCCAATAACTCCACTTCTGATAAAAAAAACAAAATTCCCTACATCACCAAATGGCATCTAGAAGACGTTAAAAGTAATTTTTAAGAAAATCTACAGAATGACAGTCTGAGTTAAACATGAGGAAAATACGCTCAACATAATTTCTGCCCCTCCTTTCACCCCCCAAAATGCTGACTGAGGCAGCCCATGAGTGAACCGTCTCCCTTACTAAAATAATCATTTATCTGCACTCTGCTGACCACACTTTTCTAGTTAATACAGTATTTCACTGCTCTATTACAAATGATATATGGTAAGCATTATAAGCAATAAAAATAAGACAATTAAATAGACATGCTACAAAAACTCTTTTGTCCCCTTATCAGTGAATCTCCTAAATTCAAGAAAATAAAGGTTGTGTCGCATTATATGTATGGTTGAGGGAAATTTTATGTCTGTCTTTATGTCTGTCTATCTTTGTATGTTCTTGGTTGCAGTGTTTCATGTCCAATAAAAATCCTCCATGGGATAAAGTAATATTGAATCTTGACCAACTCATTAACAAGATGCTTCATCTCAAGGGGTTTATGCTACTATTGAAACCAAATAAACTTTTCTTATTGTGTGAGTATGAAAGTGATCGAATCAGTGTTCATGAATATAATGATGTAGTTATTATAAAGGTCTTATTCAGGCATTATCAAGGTTGTATTATGAATGTTACAAATTGAATGAAATCCATTATCTCTCTGATGTTTTGTCCTCTCCTAGGAAATGACAAACTTCATCCCTCTATTCCTGATTGCGCTCTGCTTCCTGTTGCATAGACCCACTTGTTGCAGGGGAAGCAGGATTCTGGTAGTGCCCGTTGATGGCAGCCACTGGATCAATATGGAAATAATCCTCAGAGAGCTCCACTCCAGAGGCCACAACCTCACTGTGCTGCGCTCTGCCAAGAGCTGGTATATCCCTGAAAATTCTTCTCTCTATACTTCTGTTAATGTGCGCATGTTGGAGGATGAGGCAGATAAGAGCTTCTACGATCTGATGCTACAAAGGGTTATGGAACACCGCAAGTTGCCATCTTTCATACGTACATTCCGCCAACAGTTGGAGATCACAAACATGCTGGGGAAGGGCCATGATATCTGTTCAAGAGCAGCTGCAACAATGTTTGATGACCCAGTTTTTATGAAGAAGCTGCAGGATGCCAAATATGACTTGATGTTAACTGACCCTGGTCTGCCTATTGGGCTCCTTCTGGGTAGTTACCTTCAGCTGCCAATGGTCTTCAATGTGCGCTGGATCAATAGTGGAGAGAGCCATTTCACCATGGCTCCCTCTCCTGTGTCATATGTCCCTGTGTCAGGTACAGAACTTCAGGATCGGATGGACTTTCTAGAAAGGACTAAGAACATGTTACATTACCTTCATACTGTCATTGAACAGTATGTTTTCATCAACCCTGCCTACTCAGATCTGCTACAGCGCCACTTTCCACCTGGAGCTGATTTGCTCTCAATGCAGCGCTCAGCTGATATCTGGCTGGTGAGGGCAGACTTTGTCTTTGAGTTCCCACGGCCTACCATGCCCAATGTGGTCCATATTGGGGGTTTCCAGTGCAGGAAGGCCCAGCCCCTCTCTGCTGAGCTGGAAGCCTTTATGCAAAGCTCTGGGGAACACGGGGTGGTGGTGATGTCTCTGGGGACGCTGGTGTCGGCCCTACCTAGGGAGGTGATGGAGGCCATTGCTGCAGCTTTTGCTCAGCTCCCTCAGAAGGTGGTGTGGAGGTACCTGGGCCAGAGGCCTTCATCCCTGGGTAACAACACCCTGCTACTGGAATGGCTGCCCCAGAATGACCTCCTGGGACACCCCAAGACTCGTGTCTTTGTGGCCCATGGAGGCACCAATGGTCTGTATGAGGCCATTTATCATGGTGTACCTGTTCTGGGCCTGCCGCTGCTCTTTGACCAGTTTGACAACTTAGTTCGGCTGAAGGTGCGTGGGGCTGCACGGGTGGTGGAGGCCACCTCAATAACCACAGAGGACTTCCTGGGGGCCCTGAGGGACATCCTGGAGAATCCCTCCTACCGCAAAAACATGCAGCAACTGTCTCGGCTGCACCACGACCGGCCACTGTCCCCTATGGACTCCGCCATCTTTTGGATTGAGTATGTCATCAGGAACAAAGGAGCAGCCCACCTGCATGCAGCTGGTTATAACCTGCCATGGTACACCTACCACAGCTTGGATGTGGTGGTGTTTCTCATGGTGCTCAGTGGAGGTTTTGTCTGGGCTTCAGTCTCTGTCTGTAGCCTGCTTTGCTGCCGGAGATTCAAGAGGAAGACAAAAGTGGAGTAAGCAACTTGAGCATAATTCACCACAAATAACTGTCTAAATGTCCTCCTTATCAGAGTTCTTTATTAACCATTCAACATTACTGCCACAAATATGTAATAAAACCTTCGTGACCCCATGGTAAATTATCACAAATATGTAATTAAAACACTTCCAGTTGAATGCCTATTGATGCTCTCACAAACTACTCAAGAAGCACTTCTGTTCTAGAAACTGTTTTCCAAAAAATGGCGTTAACCAACATATTACTGAAAGTGAAAAGTTTACTTTAAATGCAGACAATCTGATAGAATTTATTCCAGAAATACATAACAAAAAATGATGAGTCAGTGATTTGGTCTCTCAGTTTTTTCAGCTTTTCATTAACAGATGTCTCCCAGTTTAGTTTTTAAAGATCCTGTTTGACATGCTTAAAAAGACAATTTGAAGCTTTAACTAAGCTTTTACTTAGCTCACCCTATCCCAAGCATTAAAAAAATCACACACTCCTTATACAACAAAGGCAGTTTTTTTATTGGCCTGTTCACAGACAAATTTTTTTCCCCCTTGAAGATAGCTGTAATCAGGTGCAAAGCCTCTTTATGGGGCATGTCTGTAGCTTTCCATCACATTGTGTAATAAAAGTGTGATGACCTGAGAGTAAACTTTAGGTGGTACAATATTTTGTCCAGGTTAGGTCAGATAGTGCAAAAATAAAGTGCTTATAAGTCTCTGACATTCCTGTTCTGATGGCAAAAGAGTTTGACTCAACATGTCCATACAAACCAGTTTGTCAAGGATCTCATATTTCAGATTACCAAGTGCATTGTAACAGAAATGGTTAGAACCTTTATCTGACAGGTCACAGTGAGTTTATCATTAGCTTTGCCTAGTTCTGAATGACACAGACGCTATGCATGAGTAGGAGGCTACTGAATGCATTGACTAGACTGTGGAGTTGGACAGACAAAATCTGAATCCTCAAGAAAAGACAAGTACTGGAACACCAAGGTATTATATGCTGTCTTTTTGTATTATTGTTAACTTTGTTGTGCAGAGTTCAAATTCAACAATGTATTGCCTGCATGTCTAAACACTGTGACAAATGACATGTAGTTATGATGTTATGAATAAACTGATTGTTAAGTAGATGCAGGCTCGCAGAGTTGTTGTTACAAATCTAAGTATTTTAAGTGACACATGTGATAACATAATATCAACAGGACATCAGGGTAATGTCAACATGACATAGACTGTAGGTCTTTTTTTTCATCACCCTCTGTCAGACATTAACAGTGTACCTTTAAACAGATTATATTTGCAGTCACATTTCATGGTCTGTTTGACTTCACTGCTGCAAACAAAACAAAAATGAGATTATATTGTAATGCTTTTGTAGCTGCAACTGCATACATTTTTGAAAAAATAGAAAATTAAAAGATATAAAACTAAAGCAATTTGGTTAACTGGGCAGTATATGTATTGGTAAGCAAGAGTAAAGATAAGAGTGAAAGGTAACAAAATGTGACACCAACTTTGAGTTGTATATTGTCAAGAGCAGATTGTACACACTTTATTCCACAGAGTCACAGAGGGCCCCAAAATGTAGTGTTAAGGTGATGATGTTTTGAGACTACATTGACTAAAAAAATTAAACTGGAGATTTCAGTGTCTGCTGTATAACTCCATGTATATTTCTCATAAACACTCTCAAAGGAATGAATAAGTAGGCATTTGCCCTCTGGAAAAGAATAAGGTCCAAAGTATGAATGCTCCTCATTGTCTCTATATCTCCACTTCACCACCAGCTAGCAAGCAAGATAGGAGCATTACATTTAAAGTTTTAGTTTGCCTTTAATTTCACAGATGTTTAGTTTAAATAGTTATAACTTCAATTTCATTGTAACATAAAGTGTGTACTAGTTTATAAAATGACCCCTCTCTTGCTTCATAACTGCTCTCTCTGTTTTTGCGTTCAGTTTCTTACATAAGTCACTGAATATCTGGACATCTGCCAGTTTCACAGACTAAAGGGTTTAGTTTGGAATTTCTGCTGCAGTATGGAGATAATCATTCATAATTCACCAGTGCAGTCAGTCACTGCAATCTCATTTCAGTTTGTACACTCTGTGTGCTAATTTAGGACGTAGATGCAAAACAAACCGTTTTCATTGAATAGATTTCTATATTCATTATGTATCTCTCTGAGGAAATCTTGTTCTGAGAGTAAAGACGTGCTGGTATTTGCTTGTGTAATTTCCAGTTTCAAGAGGGATGGCTGTGTGTGGAGAAATACGGGTCTCACTCCAGTCCCTTCTCAGCCTTTTCTTCATACTCTTGGCAAGCAGTTGTCAAGGTGGCAAGATTTTGGTCTTCCCTGAGGATGGCAGCCATTGGATCAACATGGAGGTACTCCTCAGAGAGCTACACTCCAAAGGTCACGACCTGACTGTGCTGCGCTCTGCCAAGAGCTTTTTCATCCCTGAGAACTCTCCCCTCTACACCTCAATTACAGTCACCCCTCCGGATGCCCCAGGAGATGACCTTGGTCCTGACTTCTTCGTTAGCCTCATAAAGCGATCAGTGGAACTACACAGTATGTCCCGAGTCTGGTGCTTCTTTGAGCAGCAGAAGGATGTGACAATGATATTACAGATTTTCCATCGTGCAGCCCTCCGTGTGATCTCCACCATCTTGGAAGACTCCTCCCTGGTAGCTAGGCTTAAGAATTGTAGCTTTGACCTGGTGTTGACTGACCCAGCCTTCCCTGTGGGGGTTCTACTTGCCCAGTACCTCAGATTGCCAGTGGTTTATAATGTCCGCTGGCTGAATGCTGGAGAGGCTCACATGGTAGTGGCTCCAACCCCACCTTCTTATGTGCCTATGTACAACTCTATGTTCCATGACAAGATGGACTTCCTGCAAAGGGCAGAAAACTTAGTGCGATATGTAGCTAGTCTCCTGCAGGAACAATTCGTCATATTACCGATCTACCAGGACCTACTGCAGCGCCACTTTCCACCTGGAGCTGACTTGCTCTCAATGCAGCGCTCAGCTGATGTCTGGCTGGTGAGGGTAGACTTTGTCTTTGAGTTCCCACGGCCTACCATGCCCAATGTGATCTATATAGGGGGTTTTCAGTGCAGGAAGGCCCAGCCCCTCTCTGCTGAGCTGGAAGCCTTTATGCAAAGCTCTGGGGAACACGGGGTGGTGGTGATGTCTCTGGGGACTTGGGTGTCAGCCCTACCTAGGGAGATGACGGAAACCATTGCTGCAGCTTTTGCTCAGCTCCCTCAGAAGGTGGTGTGGAGGTACCTGGGTCAGAGGCCTTCATCCCTGGGTAACAACACCCTGCTGCTGGAATGGCTGCCCCAGAATGACCTCCTGGGACACCCCAAGACTCGTGTCTTTGTGGCCCACGGAGGCACCAATGGCCTATATGAAGCCATCTATCATGGTGTACCTGTTCTGGGCCTGCCGCTGCTCTTTGACCAGTTTGACAACTTAGTTCGGCTGAAGGTGCGTGGGGCCGCACAGATGATGGAGGCCACCTCAATAACCACAGAGGACTTCCTGGGGGCCCTGAGGGACATCCTGGAGAATCCCTCCTACCACAAAAACATGCAGCAACTGTCCCGGCTGCACCACGACCGGCCACTGTCCCCTATGGACTCCGCCATCTTTTGGATTGAGTATGTCATCAGGAACAAAGGAGCAGCCCACCTGCATGCAGCTGGTTATAACCTGCCATGGTACACCTACCACAGCTTGGATGTGGTGGTGTTTCTCATGGTGCTCAGTGGAGGTTTTGTCTGGGCTTCAGTCTCTGTCTGTAGCCTGCTTTGCTGCCGGAGATTCAAGAGGAAGACAAAAGTAGAGTAAAAACTCTGAAGAATTCTGCTTATCACGCTAAATTGTAAATTTGAACATAAATACAACTCTAATTTTGTAATGAGAAACCACAAAAATGACTAATACATACATGGTGAAAGTAAGAAATCATTGGAGAGCCACCTCATCTACAGCATTACAGTAAAACAGTTGGAAAATTCTATTCAGTTGATTTGCCCACAGGGTAAAGTTCACCTTGGTTTATTCATCAAACCTCAGATTGGTGACATTTAAGAGGAAACACACAGTGAGTGATTAGACCCTCCTCCCTTTGAAACCATGTTGTAAAAATACTGCAGAACACCCATTGTCTCAACATGCCCATTCTTCCCCAAACAATTTCAATTGTGCTGACTTTTTTTCCTATGGTGCCTGAGCAAAGTTCACTCTGGGTAAACTGTCCACATCAAATGTCCACAAAGAGACCTGTATTAACAACATCAATCATTTTCAGCAGAGGAATAGTGTTTTAGTTAAATATCTTAGACCTAATTATATTAAAAAAAAACTCAATATACATCGTGTCATGTTCTAGTGAACTCTGTTTTTGTGTGCGCTGCCTTTGTTTGGTCCGGATCTTAGTCTGCCAATCTCCTCTCCCTTGCAGACCAAGATGCATTCAATTCTGAACTTCTGTTTTATACAGTAGCTCATACACGCATGCATGTGTGCAGGCACACACACGCACACACATACACACTCACACACACACATTTCAATGCTTTATTTCTTATACTTTGCATTTGCTTTGCAAGCAAGCAATTCCAAGCAATTACAGTCAGTATTTGTACATGTCCAAGACTATCATGTCAGTTAAATCATAGGCTCTTCATTAGAGCAAACAATGACTGATTTTTCAAAGTAAACATCTGGGTTGTTAGGTACATTAGAAAACAAGTTGTCATTATATTGCATATAACCATCCTAGCATCACATATATGTTTATAAATTTTAACACCCACTGGGAGTATATTCTGAATTGTACCAGCTATTAGATCTACAATGTGGTCATGACAGGCAATACTTAAACCTTTGTATGCAGTACAGCCAATATGTGCATGCACAAGCAACTATTACAAAGTCAAGCATGCACACATATTTAACAAAGTGATAACACATCTCTCTACAAAACACAGGGAGAAAAAAAACATTTCATGCTATACTATTCTATACTACAATAATAAATAAAAAATCAGTACTCCAGCACCCACCCACACATGTCCAGACACATTCCCTTACAAATACATCACGTTTATCACGTTTGGTGGAACGAGCAAGAAAGATTGAATTTCTCATTTGCTTAAACCCACTGTGTGTAGAATATTATCCTAAATATAACATCCTGATTTTGATTGCAAATTGGTTTGTTCTACTATAACTTTTGCTTTCTTTGTGTTTACTCTGTTTCCAGGGGTACACTTTGGCAACAAAATGTGCCAGACTGATTTATAGCTGAAGGAGGGACCTCAGCCAAAACAGGAAAAGGACTTTGCTCCCTGTACTTGTTTGAAGCATGGGAGTATTATATTGTATTATATTAAAGGGGAACAAGTACACAGACAAATACAGGCTCTCCAGTCCCACAGCATCTACCCATTTGTTCATAAGTTGTTGCTGTAGTTGAAGTTACTGCAATGCTGGAATAATCAGGATAAACACATCATTAACTAAATGCAGTATCAAGGAGATGAGATAGACTATGCTAAACTATATTGCTGTTCCGGTAGGTCAACATAAGCCATGTCCATACTAATCTGGAGAAATCTGAAAACACGTGTTTGTGTAAATTTTTTTCTCTGTCCACATTTTTCAGTTTTCATAACATTTCCGAAAAGTTGGCCGTCCACACTAAAACAGTGAAAACACTTCCATTTATTGAATACACATGCACAGTAGCCTAAATCTGAAGAAGCAACGCCACAAATTTACGTTTATAAGCGATCTCAACAACACCTCTCCATCTACATCCATCATTACGTTACTGTACATGAAGCAATCGATGTCATAGCTTTAATTATCAACAGAGGAGTAGGACTGGGTTCTCATCAATGTATTGAACTGTGGCCAATATAATTTAATTCCTATCACCACAATGTCACCTTGATCAGAAAAAATGCCGTTATGGTTGCCATGAGCAGTTTTGCCTTACAGATGCATGATGCACGGTCCATGATGAATTCATGTTATATTTGTATTGTGTTGGTTATGCAAATGTCAAAGTCACCATGTGTGAATGTATAGTATATGTATATTTTTGCACTACTTGTATGCAAAGTAATGTGTTAGCCTTTATGTTCAAGACAAATCTCCTGCATGACAAATAAAGAAATCCTGAGTGCTGCTGACCAGTTTTTTTGTTAGACATAATATTAGCCTATACAGTTGCAAAGTACCCTACCTCAAACTTGGCGAGCAATAATCACTGACTATGAAGTGAAATAGCACCTTTGATTCATAAAGTGACCTGAATTTGGATTGTGATGAACACATCTGCTGTGGGCAAAACAGGTCTTTTTATCCCAATTTCATCATTTAGTTTGTACAATAGCAATTTCACATCACATCTTCTGTATACATGACTTTTCTCTGCAGGCTGCACACTGCAGAGAAGTAGGGAAAAGTAGGGAACAACATTAAAAAAAATAATATTAAACTAAATGAATACAAAGCATAATTAGCCTACTTGGTAAATGTCAAAAGAAAACAGTATTCATGTGAATAACCATGTTGTATTACATGCATGTTAGCAGAGGGTTAATTTGATGTCCAGAATGATCTCAGGACATAAGTGGTCACTCTTCATCAGCTCCTCCCCATACAACTACCCCTGTTCTTGTCATCCTGTCCTGTCCTGTACTGGAGATAGAAGGGAAGTTAAGAGAGAGAGAGAGAGAGAGAGAGAGAGAGAGAGAGAGAGAGAGAGAGAGAGAGTGTGTGTTTTTTGTTCTGGGCCGAAAGGCGTTCTCCTGCCTCAGGATGTTGCCTTTAAAACTGAAGAAGTGGGTTTCCTGTGGAGGAAACGATCACAGAATAGACAAGGCCTGGTTAAGACGCCATGTTCCCAACGAGACAACACTTCTCTAGTGCAGGTCATTCAGCTGCAGAGCGGGGACCGCACTTTTGTGGAACAAATTCTCCATCCACTTCAGAGCTGTGAGAGGTGAGTGAAGTCTTGGAGACAATTTGTTTTAGCCTGGTTTAAAAGGCTGAATTTCTCATGCACCTGCTGATATTAACATTACATTAGCAGGTTGGTATATTTATTGGAATGTGTTCTGAGGGCACATTCTCCAAACCTAACACTAACCCTTGACCCTAACCCTAAACTTAATCCAAAACCATGCAAAGCTGCCCTCAGAACACATTCCAATACATATAATACCAATCTCTACTACAGTAAGTGATGCTCAAAATTACCTTTGCTGAAACCTTTCTTGCTATCAGCTTTCTAGGTTTTTCACTTCTCTGATGGATCCTGGATGATTTGAAGACTGGTTGTTTGACGTCAGAGGAGATGAACCTGACGCTTCCCAGAGAAGTTAGAAGTTTATGAATATTTCACCATGGATAAACTGAGAGTGTACTAATCTAATTGGAAACACCTAGGCCAAGGTATATGACCAAAAGAGACATGTCCAATGACAGCTGCAACCTCCCCTCGGACACGGACACAGTTGGCCTGACCTACATCTACGGCCTGATCTTCTCATTAGGTCTCCCCAGCAACCTGTTGTCTCTCTGGGGACTGTACCAACTGGGCCGCTCAAACTCTGGTGGCTGCCAGCTGGTTTACATCCTCAACCTGCTGCTGTCCGACCTCCTCCAGCTGCTCACCCTGCCCCTGTGGATCCTCTACCTCCAGGGTTCACACCGCTGGCCCTATGGCCGGCCAGCCTGCGAGCTGGTGGGCTACGTGTTTTACGTCAACGTCTATGCCAGCGTTATGTTCCTGTGTCTGATAGCGCTGGACCGCTGCCTGGCCATTGTATACCCGCTGAGCAGCCGGGGGGTGCGGACTATGAAGGTGGCAGCGGTGTCGGGGGTGGCGGTATGGACACTCACCTTCCTGTTCTGCCTGTGTGGCCTGCTGCCCTCGGTGTTTGACTCTGAGAGGCAGCTGTGTCTGGAGCAGTACCCTGTCAGCCACAGATATGCCCGCTTCAAAATCGCCACGGTGGTCCTCGGCTTCCTACTGCCCTGTGCCATACTGGGGTGAGTTGACCCAAGTTAGGCTTTTCTGTTCATTCCAATTCTATGTTGTTGTGTTCAAATCTGTTTTGTTCTATTTTGATCTCTTCTCTTCTCTTACATAGAATACTGTGTTTATATGATGACCACTCTTTAGACCATTTCCAGACAGCTTCTTTCATGTCTCAGTGGTATGTGATAGTGCTTCGACTATATTTATTCAGCAGTGTTCAAAAGGGTGTTACACCACTGCAAGAACACATCTGTCACTTTTAGACAATGTAAAATGAAATGAAGAAACAGGAAAACAATTTAGCAAACTAGCAAAAAAATAGATAAAACGAAATAAAAAATAGGGTCATGTTCCTGATAATATATGGGGCCACAACTTGTTCTGCACAATCCACATTTCAGGTGGTTCAAAGCTGTCTCTAACCCGTCTGCTTATCTTTAACTTTGCTTCATCTCCTCTTTTGCAATAGATATCACTTTAGGGAACTCAAAAACAGTAAAAGCTTTTACATAGATTTACCCCATCAGTGTCTTTAAAAACATGAAATGAACACGTTTCTTGCATGCTTTGAACAGATTTAGTGCATAGCATGTTCTTATTTGCATCTCTGCCTTCTCCCCTCAGCTACACCTCGGCCCACATCGGGGTGACACTCCGACGCTCGCCCTCCGTCTCCGACCACGAGCGACACAAAATCGTGGGCATCCTTGTCGTCATCACCATTAACTTCATCGTGGTGTTCGGACCCTACCATCTGGTGGGAGGGTACAGGTTTGTGTACTTGCTGATGACCGATGAGCCATGCGGATTGGAGCGCTCCATTTTCCTTATCTACCGACTGTGCTACGGCCTGACCAGCCTCAACACCCTGCTGGATCCACTCTTCTACATATTCCTGTGCCCCAATGCCCGGCTGGAGCTGCAAAGGTCCCTGCCCTGCATGGGAAAGGGGCACAGCACCCATAAACAAGGCACCCTGACATCCAGAGCTCACCCAGCCACTCAGTGGGAGACTGGACAAGACACTTTAGGAGTATGAACTGGTTGCAAGCGAGAGGACAGAGAGTGAGAAAGAGAGGGTGACAGACTGTTGCAGGAACTCCCCGTTAGTCATAGTAAAGAAAAAAAAAGAAGGCAATTGTGCCACCTAGTGGAAATGTCTGTATGTAGCAGATTTTTTCGATGCTGGATAGGTCGGATGGCCTTGCTTCAAAGAGCTGCCACCTGAACTAACAGAATTTCATTAGTCTGACTTTCAAACTATTTTTTTTTCAGAAGCTCTTCCCCCCAAGAATACAGTTCTTGGGGAAACACTGGACACAATGGAAGGATAGCGACTAGAGCTTTTCCCCCCAAAATATGAAAATATGTTGTTTATATGATCAAAATCTCTCTTTTGTGACCACGTCTGCTATGATACCCATTGCTGCTTCAAGGTAGAGATACACAGCCATCTTACAGATACAGCCTACAATTTCTTTGCCTATCCATCTACAACATTTGGGGTATGTTCAGATATGGTTTTGAAAAGTTTGACCAGTAGATGGAATTATAGCTTTTTTAAATTTGTGCCTGTCATGTTTAACTTAAAATACAGTTGTTTCATTCTTATGTTTACATAATTACAAACTCATGTTTAAGCTTATGTGTTGCTGTTACATACAGTGTATCTGTCCTCAGGGCTGTAGTACTTGAGTCTAGTCTCCAGGCCGCTTATCTGAAGCTATTATTACTGATGCTGATTCAGCTTTTTCCTACCTAAAAACTGACATTTGTTTCTTCACCTTGTCCAGCTTCATTCATTTTCTCCCAGTTTAACGGATGTGTACAACATGTAATGGTCCTCAGAGTAATATACACTTAGTCAAAATCCTGCACATTACTCAGGTGGATGTGTAGAGGTCTAGCACAGAGATCCTGCAGATAGACCGACATCTCTCTTGATGTTTAAGAAACTCCCTCAGGATCCCGAAGGAGTTTCTTAAGGATCAAGAGACCAAAATAGGCTCCTTAAGGAGTTTAGGATTGGGAAAGTCTATTTTGGTGCTGAACAGGATTCAGTTTGCTGTGGTCTTAGTCTTGGATGTTACCTGTCTCTCTTTATTTCAAGAGCTCAGTCAATCATTTTTAAAATTAAAATAAATTAAACGAATGAATTCAGCAAATCCCTATATGCAAACACAGAAGTGAAGGCAATTTACCTCAAGTGCCATACTACAGACTGTGCCTTTCAGCAGCAAGATTTTATTAGATTTTTTTCCCTCCATAGCAAAAAATAATAATAATAAAAAGTAAAATGAAAAAAAACGAAAGAAAAAAGAAAAAAACATGTTGCACAGCAGTCTTCAAACGGACTTTGCATAAATGGTCTTGACACTTTTAGAATCACATCATGCATGAGACAGGAGGCACACAATTCAAAATACAACACATCATATACATGTAACACACCTACACACACACACATACACACACTATTCTCTAGTGCAGGCACGGTGGGTGAAATCATAAAGATAGAAATCCTCATGAGGGCTGCTACAGCCAAAACACATTGGTTTTATTTGTCATTAAAAGTTTCCATATTTTACCACCAAGAGTCACTGAGCATTTTTTTTTTCGCACCTTGGTAGTTGAGCGAAGCTGCAACTACCAACTGAGCGGAGCTGCGACAAGATAGCAGAAAGATCCCGTATATTAAGAGGTTGAGACATCTTGTGCATCTGCAGCTCGTGGTTTCTCATCTCATTACTCTCATCTTGCTGTAATCTTACTGGAACCTAACATACAGTTCAACACTAAATGAAGAGTGAACAATTAACAGCACAATCATCAAGTATGGAAGGCAAAATAATACATACATGATGCAAAGCCTAAGTCTTCATAGTATCAGTTCTAGAGGTCAGATCATTCGTTTTCAGGTAAAGATCTGCATGGTAAGCATAAACCCAGTGAGAATAGTTGGTACAAAATAATGGTGATTAAATCCTCTAAGCCTCTTGGGAAGAGACTGGGCCTCCTTGCTCCTCCTTGTCCTCTGCTCCAATGCTTAAGGAGGGGAGGGACTCCCTCTTCATCACCACGTCACTGGTATTGTTAAAGGAGCGAGCGGTACTACGGCGCCGGGTGAATTCCCCAAGATCCTCAGCCAGTACACTCTCCATCACCGCACCCAGAGACTGTCTGATCTTACTGCACAAGTCCGGGCAGCTGAACACGTACAGGACGGGATTGAGAACACTGTTGAGGAAGGCAATGCTCGCTGCAATAGGCATTGCACGGGCTAGAGATCGCTGTAAGGGAGAGCGATCAGAGACTAGCGCCTCCATAACGCTGAAGAGGTGGTATGGGGCCCAGCAGAGCACGAAGCTCACCACCACGGCCACCACGAGCCGCACAAAGCGGAACGAGCGCCGGCAGCCTCGACGCGCCAGTCTGACTGTCACAGCCACATAGCTGGCGATGATGACCAGCAGGGGGATCAGGAAGGCTAGGAACAGCTTCGTGAGGGCCAAGGCCTCCTGGCGCCACCGACACACAGATGCCAGGTCAAAGTGTCCAGAAGGGAGGTATCGAGCGTAGTTGTAGTAACACAAAACCTGTCCGCTGCTCTGACGAATGGTGTCACGGAACAGGTAGAAAGGGATGGTGCAGAGCAGAGCCAAGGCCCAGATAACGCCACATATCTTCCCGACCAGCTGTGTGTTCCTGTAGTTCTGGGCCAGGACGGGCCACAGCACCATCAGGCAGCGGTCCAGAGAGATGGCTGCCAGCAGGAAGCCGCTGACAAACATGTTGAGAAAGAACACGGAGGAGTGGAGGCGGCAGAAGGTGGTGCCCAGGGTCCAGGTTTTACCACGGGCCAAGAAGAGGGTGAAGAAGGGCAGTGAGGAAGTGGCCAACAGGTCGGAGGCTGCAAGGTTAAGGATCCAAATGCTGATGACGGAGCGGCGGACATGGAAGCCCACCACTCCCAGGATGAGCAGGTTCTCCAGGATGCCAATTGAAGAGACCAGGCCATGGAGGCTCACTGTGAACATGCCCAAGGCACTGATTTTGGCCGTGGTGTTAGACGGAACACTGCTGACATTCATCATCCTCTGGATGAGAGGACAGTAGACAGGGGTGCCAGAGGTGGCCATCTTAAGGAGGAAAAGTCCTGATGTCCTTTAGCTTAACTGTTTACCACTCAGCGTGAGGATCTACAACAGAAATTGTGTGAAATTATAAAATGATTATTTTGAATTTCAAGGGACAAAATTAGTCTGAAAGCAACAAAAGCACTTGTGATAATTTTACGAATCTAGAGAGAATTTTATTCCCACTAAAATGTGTCTAGTTACAATTACAAGTCAAGGCAGATTTTTTTATATAGTACATTTCATACACACAGGCAACTTAAAATTTGTGCTGGAACAATGTAAAGTGATTGCAGAATAAAACTTCAGCAAAATGAATTAAATACAATAAAAACACAATAAAAATCCTCATCAAATCAGTAATTTCATCAGCCTATTACCATCTAACAAAATATTGCCAGAGTCACAGGATTCATGTTCAAGCAAGACCTAGAAAGGCTTACCATTGCCTTTGTTTTGAGTAGATTAGACTACTGTTATGGTCTGTTCTCTTTCAAAAAAAGCTCTTCGGCAACTGCAACTTATTCAAAATGCAGCTGCCAGAGTTTCGACAAAAACAAAGAAGTATAACCACATTACACCAGTCCTAAAATCCCTACCAAACAATCAGAGAATTGATTGTAAAATCTTGCTACTTGTCTACAAATCACTCAGGGGCCCAAATATATCTCCGACATGCTTCTGTCATATGAGTACCCTCAGGTCATCTGGGATGGGTCTACTATCTGTCCCAGGAGTTAGAGCAAAACACAGTGAAGCAGCATTTTGTTATTATACAGCACAGACTTGGAATAACCTCCCACATGGCATCAGACAAGCCAACACTCTGAACACTTTCACATTTACAACTCACATGTTCTGCACTCTCTGTTCTGCTGTGTAATGAAGCTTTAGTACTCCTACAAAGCATTTTTGAATTTCCTCTTTTAATTTTTATTTGCTTTTGCACTTCCTAAATTCCATATCTTTAATTTCATTGTGTTGTTTTATTCTGTAATGCACTTTGAATTGCCTCTGTGTATGAAATGCGCTGTATAAATAAAGCTGTCTTGCCTCTTTTAAATAGGTCAATTTGTTGAATGGAAAATGATTAAAAATGTCACGGTAGCTAGAGGAAACCTCAGCCTCTGCCTGAGACTTCCCTTTGTACATGATACAAAGAGAAGTGAAACAGAGGCAGGCTTATTAACAATAGCAGAGAAAATTGACAGAGGCAGTTTAATAAAATGCACATTCATCACATGAAATGCACTGTTGACAATTCACAATTTTTGGTGGCTTGCTCAGGCCAGTTGACTTTTTAATAGCCTATCTGTAAGGAAGCAGAAGAGCAATTCACTTCAAACTGCAGTAAACTGAGACAATAAAATGACTTTTAAGTCAAAATGAACTAAATTGCTCTCGAGGAAATATCAACTGCAGTATGGAAGAGAAAGGGAAGTTAGAGTAAAAGTTATTTGACTCGATTGATATTGCCCACTATTTTACCGTAATGTCCCTTTATCAGACCCTACAGCTGCATAGGTTTCACTAAAAACTATCCATTTCTACATATGTGGATGAAAATACAAATACTGCGGTGTGAAAGTTTTTTGTATCCATGAGTCAAAGGGCTGAAGCCCATAGAGTTTGGACTTTCAATTGTTCATGTTGACAGCAGTCTCTACTGAAGAGTTGATTGTTATCTCTGAAAAAGGAGATTGCAGCATATTCTTATCTCCCTTTCGTGTTTCCCACATCCTCTGCACTTGGAACTCACTTTGCTTGTATGAGCAGTTCACACAAAACAGTTCAAGCCCCCCTGAAATATTCAATGATGTCTGCATGCTGTAATAATTTCAAAGGTTCACTTTATTAGTGAATTGATTTGAAAATGACTCATGAACCATAATTCATAAACAATGGCTTGTTCTGTTAAATACAGATGTTAAGCGCTCAGATTGTAAGTTATGTGGCTGCTGATAGGTTTTTAAGCCACAGAAACAGAGATTAGAAATTACTAACAAAATGAGCAGCAAATCTCCAATGCTCTGTGGGTTTACATGATCACATGCAATAGCTATAATAATAGAACACAATACTAGAGCTTCCTGTCCTTTGCGGTATAATAACTAGATAAGTCAGATTATCTGGCAGAAGTGTTGAAACAAGTGTTGCGCTGGTGACAGATATGCAAAAAAAAAAAAATGTTGTTGTTGTTGTTGTATAATGCTGTTGTAAAGCACTTTGTGACCTATGTCTGAAAAGTGCTATACAAATAAATTTGACTTACTTACTTACAAATATCTCAACAAGTCTAATAATCCAAAAAGAAGATAGCCCCATTTCCACTAAACATTTACTTGTTTTGAGAATTTTAATGACTGATGTGACGTAGTGGAATCAGCATCATTTCACTATACTGACACTTATCTCAAGAAAACTAAAAACAATCAAAATTATTTTTGTTTTAGCCCCTGTGCAGACCTGCAAAGTCAATGCTCACCTGTTTCTCTGTGGCACGTCCAATGAGGTAATGATGTGTTATTCTACTCTATGACAGTACTCAGCGCTATAGCCACACGGGCATATACATAATAGGAAGTCACAGACCTCAAAAGGAAGTTTAAAACCACTTCTTACAAGATTATGCTAGAGGCATGTGTTAAGACTTAAAACTTCAAAACTTCAAACTTCAAAACAAAAAAAAAGTTTCAAAGCTGATTGGCCCACACAGAGTCAAATTTCATAGGTTTAAGAACACCCCTTTTCACCCTTTTTTAAACAATTATTAAGTCAGACATTTATGTTAGCTTATGTTATTTGTGTTATTTATATTTCAAAGTTGTATTTGTGTGAGCTATAAAAATCATTTACTTTCCACTTCAGATTTTGCTATGTTGACTTTATTTAAATAAAACTGGCATAATGTCTACAAAGCTTTTTATTGCTTTGTTTGCCATCAGTACTATAACTGCCTTGGAGTTTACTTTGCAGTTCTATATTCAAATATTGCAAATTAAGGTTGTGTACATTGATGGCTGGTGACACTGTCCACACCAGTAACCACATCCTTGTCAAGACTCACCCAGAAAAAAACATACAGGCAGAAAACCATTACCAAAAATGGCCTCATTTTCTTGAGGTTTTATTTTTATTTATTTATTTATTTTTATCATTTTCTATGATTTTCATTATTTTTGCTTTAGCATTTACTAGTGTCAGCTTCAAAAAAGGGTCACCATGAACAGATACGGGGGGAACACACTAAAATTTCATGCAACAAAATCAAAGAAGAAAATTGTAGTCAAGCTAAAAGAAAACTGTCCTTAAAATACCATACCAGTGGTTTTGAATTTCTGTATAGTTTACCCACATTTTACATTGCAACTTTATATGTGCACTGACATCACATCAATCTCTACCATGCTATTCTCCCATGTGTCTACTCTGTGTTCTGCTGACTCTCTTTGTCAGCAGTGTGTTTTATAAACTCAGCCAGAAAATGCAGTGCACGTCCTGGATCTTTTCACCCACATTCAAAGTGAAACATGGTGACAACAGAATGAAAACAATTAAACAAACAAGCAAACAAACAGTCAATTTGAAATCCTTGGGGCTTTCTGTTCGAAAACTTTCAAGGCAAACCTCTCCCATGTACGACTGATGCTGTAACTGTCTCCCTTTAGTGGTAAAAAAAGCAACATTTTTGTATGTATGTATGTATTTATGTATTTATTTATTTATTTATTGGAATGCATTTGTTGATAGGGCAGAAGAGGAAACTTTACATCAACATTTTGTATTTTTGACTGGGCTGACTTTTGACTTTTGCATTTTTGACTCTTGGGCTTCCGCAAAGTCAGCTGGTTCAGTCCACTTGGACCCTCAGCTAATGCCATCAGTACTATAGCTGCCTTGGAGTTTACTTTGCAGTCCTATATTCAAATATTGCAAATTAAGGTTGTGTACATTGATGGCTGGTGACACTGTCCACACCAGTAACCACATCCTTGTCAAGACTCACCCAGAAAAAAAAACATACAGGCAGAAAACCATTACCAAAAATGGCCTCCTTTTCTTGAGGTTTTATTTTTTATTTTATTTTATTTTTTATCATTTTCTATGATTTTCATTATTTTTGCTTTAGCATTTACTAGTGTCAGTTAAAAAAAGGGTCATGACAGATACGATAAGAGTCAAGGGAACACACTAAAATTTCATGCAACAAAATCAAAGAAGAAAATTGTAGTCAAGCTAAAAGAAAACTGTCAGATTTAGGGCATATCATAGCAACATATTACAGTTCATGGATCTATGAATCGAAAGAATACTGTATATGTAGGATATGCCAGTCTAATTGTCTGAGTTGAAATTTCTTTAATGAAATCTCCCATAGTTGTGCTAATTTGTGTTGGTATCTGAATTGTCATTTTCAGTCATTTTAACCACAGAGTGAGGACACAGCTTTTTAATAATAATTATTTTTAAGCAAATAACTTTCCATTTTACACACAGTCCAGAATTAAAGATATGGTAAATAGGTTTTGAAAACTTCTCTAGATGTGAGGAGGTATTGCACAGCACTGTGCCAACAGTGTAGAGGAAAACACAGCAGGCCTATGTGTGATAGCATCACACGTTTGGAGACCTGGGGAGAAACCACAAGCAAAGCAGAAGTTCCCAAATATGTATACATGTCATGTTAAATGTTCATGTTAAAATACATGGTATCTTTTACATCAGTACCAGTCATCACTGCTGGATCAATGCAGTCTATTTAATTTCATGATAATTAGTTTTGCACTGAATTGTGAGAAGAACTCAAACACCTACAAATGTCATACAAAGATACAAACAGTACATCAATGTTCAGTTCAGTTACAGTGCTCTGTTCTGGACCTACACTGACACCTGCTGGTCCATTTGGGTGTTGATGAGGCATTACTGTGTATTGGCAGGATACCAGTCAAAGAGATCAGCCAGTTACCCCCGCTACGAATACAGTACAGTACATGCCAGTATGTTCCAATATTAAAACAGGGATATTTATTGGAGCATTATTTTTTACTGATTTATTTTAATTTTTTTTTTTTTTTTTACTTTGATTAATTTTTGCATTTATTTTGTAAGCTAAATAATAATAATAATAATAATAATAATAATAATAATAATATTGTTGTTGTTATTGTTGTTAGGGTTATGGTTAGATTGAAGCTCGAATGAGTATTACGTTATTTTTACATTGACAGCTGGAAACAAAGACAGAAAGACAAATAGAAAGAAACAGTAAACAGAAAGACAGGCATACAGAAGTCCAGTCAGAGAGCTCCTGGCACAGCACGAGTCAGTTATACGTCAATATGATTCCAGTCCAGGAGATCAGCCTGTTTGTCTTGGCTACTAAGTTCAAAATCCCTGTCAGTACAAAGCAACTTGTTTCAATTGTTTTAAATCAATTTCCTGAATAGTATTGGAGTGATCTGGCTCTTTCTGCCTTTTTCCAAACGATGATGCTTTTTGTGGTACAGATTGTTAATTTTATTCTTTAGCTTTTTCTCCTTAAAATACCATACCAGTGGTTTTGAATAGTTTACCCACATTTTACATTGCAACTATATATGTGCACTGACATCACATCAACCTCTACCATGCTATTCTCCCATGTGTCTACTCTGTGTTCTCTTGACTCTCTTTGTCAGCAGTGTGTTTTATAAACTCAGCCAGAAAATGCAGTGCACGTCCTGGATCTTTTCACCCACACTCAGAGTGAAACATGGTGACAACAGAATGAAAACAATCAAACAAACAAGCAAACAAACAGTCAATTTGAAATCCTTGGGGCTTTCTGTTCGAAAACTTTCAAGGCAAACTTCTCCCATGTACGACTGATGCTGTAACTGTCTCCCTCTAGTGGTCAAAAAAAGCAACATTTTTGTATTTATTTATTTATTTATTTATTTATTTGGCATGCATTTGTTGATAGGGCAGAAGAGGAAACTTTACATCAACATTTTGCATTTTTGACTGGGCTGACTTTTGACTTTTGCATTTTTGACTCTTGGGCTTCCGCAAAGCCAGCTGGTTCAGTCCACTTGGACCCTCAGCTAAGTCGGTGAAGTCTGAAAAAGTAAATCTGAGACTGACAGCTGAAAAGACCAAGCACAAATAAATATAGCTAAGCCTGACATAGAACAATGCAAGTGCACTAAAGATGACTAAAAAAGGCCACAGTACTAAACTGCAATGTAATAAATGCTGAAAAATAACAAAACTCAATAAAAACTATAACATGAATATATTTGTGTAGCATTGTTTATCTCTAGGTGACAGAAAAATCAAATGTTGTGGGCAGCTATGATGAGGAGAATTATCAACATTTATTTATTTGCTTTTGGACCATTTGTTGTTTAGCCTACTGTACATCTTTCAGTCGTTGACCTATATACAAAGTTATACCTGCAATCTCAGAGCAAGATACTGTATGAATTCAGAGTGCCTCACTTCCTCTTGTACAAACAGCTACACCAACTAATTTGTGCCACCTGTGTTATATAAAGACCTGTTTTCCGCTGACGATGTAAGTATGTGTTCGGCCTCTTGTTGGAGCTGCTAGAAGAGTCTGAACACGGTAGAGTGAAGGATGTTCGAGTTTTATCTGATCTTTGTTCCTCTCTTTACAGCCTGTAAGTCTCAATTTTTTATCATGAAAACAGACTTGTGCTCATCCTAATTCTTAGCTTTACGATCTGTATGCAAATGAATCGTTGAATCTTCATCTTTGTTTCAGATGGTGCAAAGTCATGCTCCCTCCTCTACGCTAACCTTGGAGGCAATGTGACTATACCTTGTTTCTATCCGTCCAGCGACAATCATTTGTCGTGGTACAAGCAAGCAGCGGGGAGAAACCCTCAAATTGTATCAGTTAGCTATTTGTCCAAAACCACCTTTAAGTCCCCGTTTGAAGGCAGCCGTCGATTTTCCGTGGACCCAGACGAAGAGTTTTATCATCTGAAGATTTGGAATGTCCAGCAGTCTGATTCAGCCATGTACTACTGTGCAAGAACCACTGTGGCTGTGACTGAATTCGACAATGGAACATTTTTGACTTTCAAAGGTATATTGCTTTTTTTTTCCTATTTATATAGCATATGTTAAGATAACATGCTCCTCTGTGGGTTGAGATAATATTTTGGGTGTGTGAAACTTGTTCAGAACCAGTAAGATGGTCCAGGGTCCAACTAGGCTGATTTGCTTAGATCTGGAAAACTTGATGTTTTGGAGACACAAGGTTTTCACTCAACATCAGCAGTAATGTTAAAAAAAGTAGAGTAAATATGTTTTGTCCGAAAGTAGAAATACAGATGTTAAAAATTACACAAAAAGGGTAATTTTTAAGAATGCACGGATGTTTTCTCCCTTTGGTTTTGCCGCTTTCTTTGTATATAACCCTCATTATTATCGTTATCAGAGTCCAGTCGCAAGTCTTTCCTCCAGCGACCGGCGTCTGAATCTGTCCAACTGGGAGACTCTGTGACTGTGAACTGCACACTGCACATTGGGACCTGCAATGGAAGCCGCAGTGTTTACTGGTTAAGATACGATTCGGGAGATTTCCACCTGGAAATCATAAACACCAGTGGTGAAAGGTGTGGTAACTGTCACACACACAGTTGTGTGTACAGTTTGCAAATAAGGAACGTGAGCCTGTCTGATGCTGGGACGTACTACTGCGCTGTGGCTTCCAGTGGAGAGATGCTGTTTGGGGGCGGAATGAGGTTGGATGTTCGAGGTGAGCAATTTCTGAATTTTAATTTAAGGCACTTGTTTTGTATTATGTGCTGCTAATATTACAGAAGCTCAATTCATTTTCACAGGGAAACAGTTTCTTGATTCTTCAACTGCCTTGATATATTGCCTGAGTGCAGCACTGCTTGTGTCTTTAATCGTGATCGTCACCCTGGCCTGTGTGCTCTGCAAAATGACCAGGAGACAACGTCCTCACAGTCAAGGTACAAGTTAACAGTGTTTGTCAGAAAAGAAGTACTTCAGTTCTTTTGATGGGAATGGGATTATGAGTGGCCCTGATGATGATGGTGATGATGCTGACTCTGACAGCAAGAAGGTAATGGTGATAATGTCTGATTTTTTTTTCTTTTAAAGTGTGGCAACCCCAGTCAAGTACGTCAGAGCACACTGCTGGCCATCAGGTAGGATATTATAATATTCTCCTGAACATAACGAGTTATATTCTTCCTCTTGTTGACCAAGCTCAAAATAGGTTTAACAACGTTTAATCTTTTTGTCCTCCTGCCTCCCTCAGCTTGAGGACTCCGATGCTCTGCAGTATGTGGCTCTGGATTTCAAAAAGAAAGCCAATGCCAGGAGACAGAAAAGCACAGAGGATACAGAGACTGTTTACTCTGGAGTGAGACAGACAGTCCGCAACTGAAATTTAATCCTCAGCCAACCTCCCCTACACTGTTTTTGACCCCTGGAATTTTTTTTTATTTTCTATTTTTTTTTAAAAGCAATCTTATCATCTTAACTTTTCTCTGTTACTGCATTCGGTAGTTTTAAATCCATCATATCCTGTACAGTACAACTTCTAAGCCGTTACCTTTGTAAACAAAAAAAATAGATGAATGAGTTTTCTTGCTCAAAATAAATAACTCATATACATAGTAAAGATGTCTCATTGTCATTATCATGAAATATTAATGATATAAATATAAATAGGTGTCATCATGTCACATTTGTCTGCAAAATTGAGTGATTTTTGCAATTCACATCTCAATGTGGACAGTGATACTGTACTAAAAAAACCTTAAAAAAAATTATAAGTCAATCATAAGGCAACATTTTAAAAAAAGGATCTATTAAATTTTCAGTGAAACATTGCTTTTTCCCGTAAACTTACATCAAGTTGGTATTACCACGACGATTACTCTGAATTATGTCATTAAGATTCATTTCAGCCTTAAAAGGAGTACAGCCTTCCAAGTAAAAAAAAATTAAATGCTGCAGGTAATGTTGCAAGGCTGTGTGCAGTTAATCTTTCACTCAGTAGGGAGCAGCAGCCCACCTCGACATCACCCAGACATGTAAAGACTAGATATTGATTCCTCTAATGTCTCATTGCAAACACAAATAATGAGAAATTGTCATTATTTAACTGATCATCACATATAATGCAACAGATTGTAAAAGACCACTGCATCTCTGAAGTTGAAAAGATGTGCAGTGTCAAAACTAACAATTTTAAGTGAGTATGAAGTGAATGTCACAGAGACAGGCTGAAGAATTGCATTGCAGCGTTTCAAAGCGAGGCGTGTCCTTTGCTCCTGCCAGGCCACAGCCATCCACCCACACAGTGATCTGTATGCAGATACTGTTGTGGTTTAATGTCAAGAAAAATGCTGCTTCTGTTCTTTAGCCTTAGTTAAGCCCCTGAAGTACTTTTGACATGAGTCTCTCTCTCTATTTTCTCTCTCTCTCTCTCTCTCGCTCTCTCGCTCTCTCATACGTCTGGTCAAGCCCTGTCAGAGCCTTTAGCACAGTTGAGGTGGTTTTCTCCCCCGGCCTGGCTTCCGTTAACAGGATGTCTATGTGGTCTATTTGCGCCGCTGTTTTTCTGTTTGTTTGTTCCTGTTGCTGTTTGTTCCACAAC
>OMLF01057814.1:0-20021 GCA_900302615.1 Holocentrus rufus | reverse complement strand
TGTTTGTGATGGTGTGCAGGCTGTCAGGCTGTCTGCTCACAGAGGAAGGCTGTGCTTCTCTGGCCTCAGCTCTGAGCTCCAACCCCTCCCATCTGAGAGAGCTGGACCTGAGCTACAATCATCCAGGAGACTCAGGAGTGAAGCTGCTCTCTGCTGGACTGGAGGATCCACACTGGAGACTGGACACTCTCAGGTATGGAGAGGCTTGCTGCCAGGCACAGACAGTGTCTTCTAGAGGGCTGAGGAATATTGCTTCATGTTTCATGGTGGATATGAGGAAATCATTCATAGTGAAGCTTATTTCCTGCCCATGTTTCCATCATCAAAGATAATCTGCTGCTCTGACTCTGTTTATTCCTCCAGTGTGGACCATGGTGGAGAGCAGTGGTTGAAACCAGGTCTGAGGAAGTGTAAGTGTGGATTTAGTTTCATTCATGAAAACAAAGCAGCAAACATTCAGCTGTTTAGAATGTGTAGCTGCAGTTGCTGCTGTTTGTTTTAATTACAGTGGTCAACAGAGGCCATTGCACAAATACACATTGTAAATATATGAAGCATCAGCAATTATGGCTTTTTATTGTTTGAAGTGTGAAGAGCATTAATTTATGACAGTTAAAATTATGCATACAGCACTATGTGAATTCAAGTTATACCGAGTGAATACCACTTACAAATAATACTAATAGAAATGTATTTACATCTCTGTGAAGAATTATATAGTCTAAGCAAGGCAGCTTTGCACATTTTATGCCCAAAGGCAATTCAAAATATTTTACAGAATAATAAAACAGAATACAATAAAAACAAAGTTATAGAATTCAGAGAGGGCAAAATTACAGCAACAAATTCAAAGTGCTTTGCAGCATAATTCATAATTCATTACACAGTAGAAAAGGTAGTGCAGAACATAGAAGTTTTAGGGTTAATATTTAATAAATAGTCGGAGTTTTGACTAGTTTGGCTAGTTTGGGTAGTAGTTGGCTAGATTAGATAACAGAGGTCCCAAAATGGACCCCTGGGGAACCCCACAGATCGTGGTAAACTGCTCAGACTGTCTAATTCGGCTACACTAGGATATTGATGTCATCCCATGTTGGAATTTACATTGTTGTACATTTGCATTCAGATAAGATTAGATTCAACTTAACTGTCATTGCACTAAATATAAGTACTAATACAACGAAATACAGTTTAGCATCTAACCAGAAGTGCAAAAAAAGCAGTAAAAGTGCAGTGCAGTGTACAAAATGTCCAAGTGGAATAACTTATCAGGGCAGTATGAATGTGCTAAGACATATACACAAGATATACAGACGATATATACATACAATACCCATGTATTGCACAACTATAGCGTCTTAGCTATAGCGAATTAACTGACTGATTGTTTGCACCTGTGTCATTGACATTGCCATTGGTCTGTTTGACATCTGTGAGTCAGTAACAGCACTGATGAAAGCCCTAACTGACTGCAGTGTGTGATTTTTTTCTCTCATACTTTGCACCTTTTTGAGCAGCTTTTTCACTATGTAGCCCACTAAATCACAGGCCAACAAATACGATTTGTGGTGTTTTATTATCTTTTCTGATATCGACTTGGCTTCTTAGTCTCTTCAATGAAGAACAGAATAATGGATAAATCAATTCCCAACATTACTAAACAACATTAGAGAAATAATTTCAGCTACAAATATGGCAGTGGCATTTCTATTCACAGAAGACAGTAAACAAAATAAAAAGTTTTCACATTACACCACAGTTCCATAGAAAATTTGTTTCTCTTCACTGCAACACATTTACAAAAATGCATACATAATTGCACAAGAACATCTCAAGTATATCTCTGACATACTCTTTAACAATCCATTTTCCTACCAGTCTCAAAGGTAAGAAGCCCTTGGTGTAGTTTATGGTTCTTCTCCAGGTTATAAACTATTGTAGTATGGGGATTAAAACAAATATTGCCTCGCAGTCCGCCTCGCAGTCCGCATTTGCTCACCAGATCCCGTGGCACTAATGGCCAACATAGCGCAAGATCTAACTTCCTGTTAGCACTTGACCTCCACACCAACCACACTGTTCTTAAAGCGACAGTAACCTACACCTATGCTGATGATGCACTGGTGTGGTTTTGTTTTTTAATAAATGTCCATTTATCATTGGGATCAAATATATGGAATAAATTGAGTATATCGTTGATCTCACTGATGAAATATAGGATCCCTAGCTCATTAAGTCTGCTCAAAAGTTAAATAAAGTCTTTTTTTAGCAGTTCTGATACCTTTCTGCCGGTGTCAGCAGCTCCCACCCCCATCTTTCTCATCCTGTGATTTTGTTTTGGTGGTAGGTGTGTCAGTCTATTTGGGTGTTTTTTTTTTTAAGCAAATATAAATCTCATTCAGTTTCCATATAAATGCTCTCACAGATGTAAAGTTAATATCCACAGCAGTATGTGATGTCCATTCATTCAGATCCTGCTGTGAATGAAGAGGATGGCTGACACAATGTGTCATCATCAAAGTGTTAACAAATCAATAATCAAACTGTTCATAAATCAACAGATAATAAACACAACAGCTGTATTGTGTCTTGTTCTCTCCATCAGATGCCTGTGAACTCACACTGGATCCAAACACAGCACACAGAAACCTCTTCCTGTCTGAAGACGACAGGAAGGTGACAGTGGTGAAAGAGGATCAGCCATATCCTGATCACCCAGAGAGGTTTGACTACTGGTTCCAGATCCTGTGTAGAAATGGTCTGACTGGTCGCTGTTACTGGGAGGCTGAGAGGGAAGGAAGAGTTTATATAGCAGTGACTTACAGAGGAATCAGCAGGAAAGAAGACAGTGATGACTGCAAGCTTGGATATAATGACAAGTCCTGGAGTCTGATCTGCTCTGATAAAAATTTCTCTGCCTGGCACAATGACAGAAGAACAGACATCCCTGCTCCCTCCTCCTCTAACAGAATAGCAGTGTATCTGGACTGGCCTGCTGGCTCTCTGTCCTTCTACAGCGTCTCCTCTGACACACTGATCCACCTCCACACCTTCACCTGCACCTTCACTGAGCCTCTGTACCCTGCGTTCAGAGTTTGGTCATCTCACTCCTCCGTGTCTCTGTGTCAGATGGAGGAGTGAGAGCCGCCTCCTGTGTGGAGAAACACACTGCTGATCAAAGACAGCTGCTGAAATGATCACCCTGTTCAGGATCACACACAAATTCAAGTAAATGAATGGATAGATCTCCACACTAGTAAGAATTTAGTTTTTAATTGACTGATTGCTTTTTTCTTTTTTCAATAGAAAAAAAAAATACCACTGAAAAATCTTTATTGTTATAAAATTGTTGAACTGTTTAAAAGGGGAATCTAAGTTTGAATAAAGGATGAGTCCTTGCCAGTCACTGCTTAGTCCATTACCAAATACCAGTTAGCGATGTACGAAACTTTGCACTGTGTCACGATACTATGAAAACATGATGAGAACAGAGAGCAGGTTACTCTGCCATCTAGAGGCAGAAATCAAGATCTGATTCTAAAAAGACCCGAAGTTGCTGTATACATATAGCTCTGTCCTCACATGGACTTCATGGTGAATTAGTACTCAGTGTGATGCCCTAGTTTTCTTCTTTCATGGTATTGTATGGAATTTCTGTCACTATAGCTCATAATGTCTCTATTAATATTTCTAGGAACTTTACATAGAATTTAGTCTCCTTGCCTCTATTTGAAGCGTTGAATCTTCCCCAGCTGGAGTCTCCATTGCTGTTATTATCATCAGAGTGTGTTTTTCTTATACTAACATTTTTCTATATTTGTTTGATATTCTTTTTTTTCTCTATAAGGTGTTTCTATTAGTGTTTGGGATTCTCCTGATTTCTACATGCCTTCTTTCCCATGCACCTAGTCTTAAGTGTGCAGATGTTTTTTCTGAGACTATACAAATGAATTAAATCATTCTTGAAAGCTTACGCTTGCAGTTAAAGGCTTTGGACCACCTGAAGATGTGACTAGCAGAATATATCACCTTTTAACTAATTAAATGTTCAGTACAATTCAATTCAATTTAAATTGAAAAGGCAGATAGAGTAGTACATTCCACAATTCATTTTAAATAAATAGATAAATACATGAAAAATCTGTCAAAAAGAAAGCATACATAACATGGATTGCAACATTGCTGATTTAGAGTTGTGCATTGCTTGGCATAAGGTGCAAAAAAAAAAGGCTGTGCACATTATGATGAAAAAAATAATACAAATGCAGTGCAATAGCAGTATAATACTAATTATACACATGCACATATATATATATATATATATATATATATACACACTACTCACAATAAGTTAGGGATATTGTGAGATTCTCAGTGGATTTCATACATAAGGTGTTTGTTTCACTTCAGTGATTTTTGGGATAGGGAGGCAATTGTATTAGGGTGATATGTATGAAATCCACTGAGGACCTCACAATATCCCTAACTTATTGTCAGTAGTGTATGTCTGCAAGAGGAACTAAAAAATCCTATTTGAATCAATGAACCAGGACGATTAGAATATTAATGGCTTTAATATTGGGCAAGTTGTCATGGATATATGATGCATCAGAAAATGTCATAACTCTTCATTCAATCCAGTCACTCCCCTTTACTATACATATTTTAATGTGCATACGGTTATTTTTCTTTCACATTTATTTCAGGCAGTCTGGTTTACATTAAAAGTATTTTTTATCCCCTCCCACCCCCCACACTTGCAGATAAAGCCTTGGTCGGAGCTGTCGCGCTTGGTGAAGCTCTACTTCTGCTTCAGCATAGCGTCCCTGTCTGCTGTGCTGGGCCTCACCCTGTTCAGCATCTACAGGCAGACCACGGCCACGTACGCCTACGAGGACGACTTCACCGTGTCTCTCATCCAGCTGGTTGGAATCTGTAAGTGGCCGTGACTTGGGCTAAGCGCTCTATTAGCAGCCAGTAGGCAGGCTGTCAAGGTCTGGCGAAGTCGACCTCATGCTCTGCCCCTTCACCAGCCTGCCGCACCAATGGCCCAAAAAAAGCAGAAGTGGTCCTGATGTAATCCTGTGGTGAAAACTGTGGAGGAGATGAATGCAACACTCACCATGCCTATTTCCCCATTCACAGAAATGGCTGGTCCGGATGCAGTTTCAACAGAATTCACAGCTGAATTTGTGTTATATTATGTGTTCGGTATTGTGGCCATAAATTAGGGTTTCTCAAATTTCCTAAACATCACAGAACCCCAAACAGACTACATTATGAACCGCATTTGATAGGATTTAGTCCTGGGGCCCCGTGTGGGAAGATTATGGTTGTTGATTTAGTTTTGAATTTTGGAAGTGTCTACATTGTACCTAGGGAGGTAATAGTTGTGAGAGTGAAAAGGATGCTTACAGTTGTCACTCCTATTTCTTATAAGGGGTGTGAATATTTGGCTTTATGGAGTTTCAATTTGACAAAAAAGTTGGCGGTTTGATTTGAGACCTACTTTCAAGTTTCAAAACCGCAATTTGAGTCAATGATTCAGTGCAGTGCTTTTTGCCCAGAATGCTTCGTCCATTAAGTAAACACGTACAATAATGTACAGTCAGACTATCCCTCTTTTTAAAATGACAAAAAAGATCAGACAGTATAATTAGCTAAACATAATTCATTCTAAAAAAGAAATATTTTTGACCCAAAAATGTCAAAAAGGCCAGGTGAATTCCATTCAAAGCATTTCATAAGGATTCAGGCCGATATCAGAGCAATTCATTGTGTTTATTTATATGCAGGTGAATCAGCAGAATTTATACTCGATGCATCAATGCGATGAATAAATCGCTACACCCCTAATTCTCATGCTCTCTCTAATCGTGATCTTTTCTACTGAGTTAAATTATAAAGAAATCAGACAATTTCCTCATTTTGCTCGGCGCCTCTTGACCCCACTTGGAGAAGCACTACTCAGCATATAAAACGTAACCTTCCACTGCAGTCTTACTTTTACCCAAAGTGTCCATGCCGTTCTACAGTAATACTATCCTTTCTGTCACTGTTGTACTTGACCTCAGAAAAGGAAAGGCCACTCTATCAGTTCTGTCATTCTAGTGATAAACCCACACGATAGAACAGATTAAAGCAAATGTAGGCAACAGTTCCAAAATGGCTTGAACATATTGCATACCGCATGAATGAAAAGTGTAAAGGACATGCAGCATTGTAAGGGCATTCATACTGAGACAAGGGGAAGAGAAAAATAAAAAAGATAATACGCAAAAATGAAAGTTAACAATCAAAATGAAAGTGAATTGGCTACATGTATTTTTTTTTCACATCACAATGATTCCAGAATGCTATAATTAGGTGGACATCAACACATGTACCACATGCAGGCAAAGACACTACACTCTAAACCATTTTAACATTTTGCGACAAATCTATTTTGAATATAATATGTTTTTTATGACTCTACTACGTTAGTATGTGGTGATTACTGCTGCATGTTAGCGCTGTATCATCTTGCCCACTGTAGTGTTCTGCATCTACTACATCAGCCGAGGCGTCCTGCAGGAGAACCGACAGGAGCTGGTGGCGTTTGTGCTGAGTGTGCTGGCGGTCATGGTGCGATCAGTGGTCAACTTCTCAGTGCTGCCGTCCCGGGACAAGCAGGAGCTACTGGTACGTTTGCCCTCTCATGTGAAATCTTTAAACTAGGGTTAAATCAATATGTGGAACTGATACCAGGCATTACAAAAAAGTGCAGCACTTGTATAAAAATAGTTACAGTGTAGACACAAATTACAGCTCAAAACTTAAACAGGCCTCACCAGTAGGTGTGAAACTGACATGGTAAACCCCAATTTTAGATAACTAACAATAAAACAAGCATGTAGTTTGTGATAAGCCTTACAGTGCTTCACGTTTAAGACAAAAAAGCCTCAAATAATTCATCATTTGACCTACTCCTTAAGGATGAGAATTGATAAGATTTTGTTGATACCAATGCCATTATCAATTCTGCTTATTGGTCCAATTCTTTATCGATTCCGTTAATTGATTCCTGATCAATTTTCTATGTGGAAGAAAACTAGGCCTACACAGCTTTTCAGAGTCAACAGAACTATTTTATTATCTCTGAGTCTGAACACAGTGTAGAAAATACAGATCAGTGCCTTCAGTGTAGGCTACATCAAGACGAGCAACTACAACCTCAGTGTGTGACCACCATGTCTGCCTCATGACATCTGAACAAGAGAATTTAACTTACAGGGTTTCCCATTAATGTATTAATGTATTAATTTGCCACAGTCACACTGTCATTCTGTGGGGAAAAGTTGTTTTACAATGCACAACTGTTAGAAAATTCCCATCCCTACTCCTCGTATATATAAACTTATAAAATTATTAACCGTTCAGGTGAAATATATTGTGCAACATGAACATGCGCATTACCCAGTTAAAATGTTTATGTTGTGGTAAATATTAATCTTATGTGTAGCTTCCCTAAATGAATTAAAACATATATATTCGATATACATGTACTTGTGAGTTTACCTTAAGTGTCATCTTTTGTAATCCTTTGCTGGACCCCCACTACGGGTAAGAACTAGACACTGATACTAACTTGCTAACTATTTACAGAAATAAGACAGTGGAGCCTCCCATTGGCAACAACTAAACACTGCTAGGGACGGGATCCGGCACGCACAGTCCTGGCTGCTTTAGTTTATTCACACATCACACACACATCATTCACACAGTTATGAACAAAAGACCTTTCAGCAGTTTAATGTATTCTTATCAGTTTTTGCATATTGTACAAATGTATTAAAAGACCCTAAATTCAAACATTGAAAATGTCTCAAATAATCATTTAAAATCTAAAAAAAAAAAAATGCATCTTTCACCCACCTTAAAGTTCAGCATTATAAATGGTAAACTAAAATTTTTAGTACAGAAATGGCACAACACAAAAATCGCAGAGACTGATTGACTTCATCAGAAAATACATTTTTGTGTGACATAAATCTGATCAGTGTATCTGATTAGATTAGAAATCAGAGTCCCGGGGGAGCTCACCTGGTAGAGCATTTACCATGTATGATAGGTCTTTGCCACAGTGGTCTGCCCTGTTCTTCCTGTCACTCTACACTGTATCAAATAAAGTAGAAATGACCCAAAGAATAAATCCAGCTGTGTTTACTGTGTTTGATGTTTTTGGGAAGCGGGGTTTGGGAAGTGAAAAAAATGAATAACTACCATACATGGGAAATGACCTGATTACTAAAGTATGGAGGCATGAAGGTATGGAGGAGTTGGTCTAAATACCATCATGATCAGATAAAATCGCATAGTGCATGTTTCCTTTGAGCGGAAAATCAAACCTCTTGTTAGCTGAATCATTTTCAGAGCCCTGTGAGAAACACCTTACTAAGTGTGTCTGTGTGAGAATCACCTCTATCCTGCAGTATCAATAGAAACTGATATAAATATTTGATGGGATGATATGTGAAATTGCATCTGGCCTGACTACATAGGTGCACTTCAGGGTTACACCACTTGATGTCACTGCTGGTGTCAGTGTTCATTAAATTCTGGTTCTATAAATATATGCCAGTGTTTGTAGTGGGTTTGGGAAACAAGCTACAAATGAATCTTAAAAACTCAGAAACTCCAAAAACTCAAAACTTGTTTATAAGAAGTAGATACATCACTATGGATATATAATAGGCAGATCAATCTGACCTTTCACTGTGGGTATTCGCTTGCTTGGTGTTAAGATTTAAGTAATGCCAATAATGCCAATGGGTGAAAACCTCAGATCTCCAAAATGCCAGCTTTGAAGGGCATGTAGCTTTGGTTTCATCAGTCCAAGAGTTTATAGAATTTCTCAACCTGTATAGCACTGTGTAATCCCCCAGTTGAAATTAAAACGGATCAGATTTTTACCTAACGGTGATCTGTCTGCGTTTGCCAGGTTCGCTTTGTGTGCATTTTGTGTTTCGGCGCGGTCCACATCTTCTGCACCACGCTGCTCATCCAGAGGCCCAACATGATGGCTTTCCGGGTTGGAGGGGCCTTGGAGAGCCTCCAGGAGCAGTATGTCCTGCTCAACCTGTGCTTCTCCATGGTGACCTTTGACCTGCAGGCCCAGGTAGGACTAAATTCCCAAAGTAGTCAATAAAATACACAGACAGTGGACTCTACACCTGCTCCCTGACATAGCTGCCTCATAGCAATCATCAAGTTTGAACAAGCTGGGAAACACGCAGACGAGTATGGCAAGCCAGACGGTTCAGTGTGTGTAGTTTTGTCGTTTGGGCTTATTCGTGGCAACGGGTATTTTCTGTTAGCAACATCTAAGCACAAAACAAACCAAACCAAGACTGTTTGTGAGGCTCACACAAGGCAGCTTTTCTCTGCAGTTTTCATCATACAGACTTTCATATACTTACCCTCCTTATGATTCCTAGCAAGATATTCTCCATCACCTTCCTTGCCTCAGGATACAGGCATGTGACTGTTTGTGAATGTCAATTGCTACATGCAGGTTTACATGTCTTTCACCATAACCTGGCTTCATTGGTTCTGTATCTGGTCTCGGCGTTCATTTTCCAGCTGTGCCTGTGTATCCTGATCATGACATCGGGTTCCACCATGTCCACCTCCAACATCATCATCCTGGTGGTCGGAGTCTTGTGGGCCTGCCTGACCGCTGCTGTCGGGGCCGTTGCAGTGAGTCGTCCTGCCTCCATCCTCTTTCAGTATTTAGAATGAAGGATAGAGGGGTAAAATTTGAAGGATCTCTTTGGGGAAAGTTACCAGCTATGTAGTACCAGGATAATAATGTAGAAGATTATAGCTAGTGACATTGACACGTCCATCATTAAAGCATATTACATAGAAATAGAGGTGGGAAGTGGGGGGAAGCATTAGAATATGAAGAAACAAAGTGTGGAAGTTTGCAGCCTTTGTCTCTTGTTTTTTCAGGTTTTAAAGGAAGCCAAGAGCTTAGTTTTGGTCTTTGTCCTGCAGAACATTCCGGAGGTGGCCTTTTTTGTTTACCTGATGTACAGGGTGAGCTGATTTCACATATTTTACATTGATGAAATTTAACTACTCTTAAATCAAGAAGCGCTGATGCAATTTGCTTTCCTGTATGAGTACACAATGCGAAGTGGTCATGATAAAAGATAAAGGCTGGAAAGAAATGTGTCATACCAAAACACTTCATTAAAGTAAACATAGCAGAACTCACATACTAACTGTTGTAAAATGTTTAGGCCTACGTCACTTAGTATTTTTAACAGTGTTCTTTAGGGGTGTAACGATTCGATTTGTATCATGATTCGTGGTTGCCGATACGATTCAAGGACGATATTGATTCATTTAGAACGATACGATCCGAAACGTTTCAGTGACTTGTAATCGATTCAGTAACTTTTTAGCCAAAAATTCAACCAGTGTGACTGTGAAATAAATACCTGGATACTGGACAGTGCAGGTGAAGTTTCCTAGATTCCTGTTTTAAACTTAAAACTTAACAGACATTTTGCAGACATTTTGTAGGCATGATAAATACACGTCTAAAATTTTAAGTTTAAGTTTTAAGTTAAGTTTTGTTGTCTACTGGCACGAGGCGATGACATCACAGACAGGCAGACTGAATTGAGTAATGTTTAACGTCTTTATCATTAAAAGTCCATAAAAAATCCATATAAAGTCTGCCGTGCTTAAATCCAATGCGTTATTTCCTAGTATCGATACAATCGATTGATTACCTTTTAAAACGATGTTAGATCGATATATGTCGTCTGGAAGGCCAATTTGCTGAGCACAGATCGATGTATTAGGATCATAGGAATATAAATCGATACGTCGATGTAGTAGATTACACCAGTAGTGTTCTTGAATAAAACATTTCATGACTTCATTTGACAATGGATGACTTGAGGAAAACTGGAGTTTCCTGTGATTGCAGATCATTCTAAAATGGGGCCAGGATAAGACTTACACACTCGAGGCGGCTGCCGTCACTGGGGCTCTGATTTCAGTGGTGATTAAAGTGGTTTTATTCTGGGCCCTCCTCAGACTGGTCCACAGCTTCGGCCAAGGCCTGAGGGAGAGAAGTGAGTATAGCCGCTCGTTTCTACACCCGTGCTGAGTGTAAAAGACAGTTTTTATCTGATTTGGGTCAAACTTGGCAGGTTGGTTGGTTGGGTGAATCCTCAGGTGAGGATCGGTTCAAGGTCAAAGACATCAGAGTCTGGGATTTGATAATACAAGGGGCACGTGTACCAAAACAGCCTGTGACCTGGATGCAACATCTAAATGCATTTCTGTCTTTTCTTTCTTGGTGTCAGTCCTGTAACAGTCACAATAATCATGAACAGCCAGAACATAATAACTGTGAAAGTCAGTGAGAAAAATTAACTCTTTCAGGGGATGTTTTAAATGATCTGTGTGTGTGCGTGTGTATATTATTTATTTAGGTATTTATTTATTTATTTTTGCTAATTTCCATTAGATGCTGTCTTGATTGGAAAGCTCTGACTTGTCCTGACCTTCAGTTTACTTGTGCTGGCTAAGAGTGGGAGGGGAGGGGGTCAGAATCCCAAAACATGGCCACTAAACTTAATCATTCTCTTTACAGTGTTAGCATTCAGCAAGTGATAAAACTGCCAGCAGTGCTGCAGGAAGAACATGGGGCACTGTTGCTCAAGAAGGACCCAGACATTTAAAAGTGCTGTGCTGTACGTACCTGATTTTATTCAAGGTCATTCCATCGAGGTGACCAGTTTGCAAGAGTTGAAAACCCGGTTAATTTCATGAGTGTGCTTTAACGGGCTCAACAAGTTCAGTGTATCAGACTTTTGTTGTGGTTACTTTCAAATTCAGCTGATGCCTCTCCTTCAGTGTGCCTACCTTCATAATGTGTAAGATGCCAAGAAGCAATGAGGCTGCATGCACAGATTCTCTCATGAAAACACAGAATGCCTTTGTTGCTTGGAATTTTAATTACTTTTATTTTACTGTAATATTCATTGTTCTTAATTATAATTTAAAGTGCTCTAGGTTTAGAAACCAAAGATTTAACTCCTCCCTTTTAAAAAGGAGCTCCTCATTTTAAATGATTTTTTTTTTTTTACTTACTTACATTATATCTGTCTATTATTTTATTTGAGATTGCTTCTATACTCATAGTATGTTTCTATATAATTAAGAACTATACTCATGTAATCTTGTTTCTTGATTTTTTGTGTGGCAACACTGGAATAGCATTTATTAGCACAATCATTGATTGAAAACTGTAAGCATCACTTTTGAATAACTTTTACATGTCACTAAACTTTCTGCTGCACTTTAATACTTGTGTGACAACTTGACACATGAAGGTTCTTAATAAAATGTCAAAATGAAATGGAGGTTATTGCTCAATAAGGCGAATGGAAGTAGAAATGATTGCTTCATCTGGTAGAGCAACAGGTACTTCAACACTTCCATCAGCTCAAGTTGGATGATACACAGCAGTTTTACATATTTAAAGGCTCTTTGGGATAGTTTCAGGTGTTAAAGCATGCTCATCAAAAAGCACACATTTACACATTTTAAGATTCTCTTGGTTTATTAAAGTGCTCTGGAAAAAATAGCAATTCATTTCAGAAACATTTACAAACTTACCATTACAAAAGTAAAAGTTAAAGGCTCTTAGTTACAGGTGTTAATAAAAGTGAAAAGCACTTGAAGAGAAGACAGTTCACAGAAAAATCTTCTGCTTTGTGGGCTGATGGTAGTAGTAGAGGAGCTTCTTGTTCTTCACAATTTCACTGTAAAAATCCTATTAAACTCAGGACTCTAAGGCCCAGACTGCCGTCAGACTAAACGTTTAGCTCTCTTGGACACCTGCAGTGTCAGACTGCAGTAGAACTGGGGTTTGGTGGGCCTCATACAGCTGAAATGAGCAGTTAATTCAACAGACATAGCGATCAACATTTGCAACAATGTTAAAACATTTTATTTCCTGTGTGCAGTTTGTTTAGATGCATGATTTAAAAGCATTCATCTGCAAATTGCACTCAAGTTATTTTGGAATGCATTTTGAATAAGCTTTGGCTCTAAATTCCAGTGAATGAACGTTTCACTGATCTGTCAAATTACAAAACTACTGTTGGGCCTCAAAATATGAGTTCACCTTCATATTACCTTTGAGTTTTGAATTCAAGTCTGAAAGTCCCAAAGCTTAACTGCTAAAATAATGCTTTATCAACAAAAATAATATTTGAATAGGTAGTGATATTAAAAAGTACCAAATAGATTTATTTTCAGCAATGACACGATGTAAACTGGTTAATAAACATAGACTTTACAAAATACATTTCATTCAAGCATCTCATACACATATTCAAAGTTAAAGGAATGATTGCCTTTTACAGTTCAGTTGGTCCTCTAGAGGAGTTACACAACTGTTAATCTTTTCAGATGGACAGTTGACTACTTGGTTGGCCAATTCATAATGTATATATTAACATTAATAAATTCTATTTAAATATATATACTGAAGGCAGACCACAGCAAAGACTGCCCAATAAGAGACATT
Organism: Holocentrus rufus; assembly: GCA_900302615.1. NCBI lineage: Eukaryota > Metazoa > Chordata > Actinopteri > Holocentriformes > Holocentridae > Holocentrus > Holocentrus rufus. Next base: position 6,421 of record OMLF01057814.1, on the reverse strand, counting down.
TAGCAAACTGTTTCAACAATCAGACATGTTAAAGTCTGCAATCCCTCAACAGTGACACAAAAAGCCCCCTGACTTTACAAGATCACACCATATAAAAATCGTCCACATACACATACGTGTCTCAAAAAACCTACATGGAGTTCAACTATGGCTTTGAAGACATTCAAAATAACATTAAAATGATGCTGAATGCATCTGAGCTGTGGTCTTAAGAAATTGAATAGTAATATACAGCACTCACTACATAGTGACTGCAGAACCGATATGTAACATACTACATAATTTCAGCTCCATCAAATGGCCTTTACTGCAGATGGCAAAGAAAGTAGTAAACTGGTGGGTATGGTAAAATCTGCACAGATTACAGATCTGCACAGGAAAATGATTAAAAAAATGACATTATGTAAACCTTGGAAAATACTTATATACAATATACCAGTGTTTAAGGCACAGTCCATACATTTGCGCCACTATTGCCTAGGTAGAAGTAACTATTCTTCCTGAAGATCAATCTACAAGGAACTGTATAAAAGACAACAGATTTCACTGGTGACAATACATTAGTTTTTTACTTTGCTGATTAGAAAAGGGTCTTGATAGTTTAATATTTAAAAATATTATAGAAATATGCAACTGTTAAGCCTTCACCTCTAATCACAAAACTAGCTTTTCTAGTTTTAAAAAGTAGTAGATGTGTGTCCCTGACAGCCATTGATCTACAAAGAAAAGAATACAAAGTGCTAGAACGAACCTGATAACACCAACCTAAAAACATCCTCATCCACAGCTGACCTTGTGGTTTTTAGCCCAAGATCATCCCAAACTATGCGTTTCCTTTTGATTACTTGTTAGGATACAAAAAAAACTGAGCACAGAACTTTTCAACAGAGAAAATGCTAAGCACATTGATGGTCCTGGATGGAATGGAATTGCTGCAATGGAAAGTTCAAACCTAGGCCAGATGTGTGTATGGAGAGAACACCTTTTCAAAGTCCATTCAAAAATCTGGCAGTGTGTGTGGGCGGGGGGCCCTGGGGGGGGGCAGCTCAGTGGCCCACCTGGTAGAGTGTGTACCATGTACCATTAAGGCTATGACCTTGTTACAAACGCCCGGGTTCAATTCTGACCTGGGCCCTTTGCTTCATTTCATCCCCTATGGATCTTTCCTGTCCTTCGACAGCAGAAATACCTAAAAATAATCTTAAGGGAAAAAGAGCACAATCTGGCAATGCTTTAAGTGATCTTGCTTATAAACAAAGCACATACACCTTTACAGTTTGCCTGTCATCTTATTCCACTAAAGATAGACTGTACAGGAAGGCAGCAAGCAGAACCAGTTGGACCAGTTGTTAACCAAAGATTACCAGGGGATCCTAATGGTTAATAAGTTGTCTTAAGCCATGTTCTACCACATATGTATATGCCGATAAGGGAGTCCACATTAACCTGCCTGATTACTGAATGGTGTTCGAAGAGCTGAACTCTTCAAATGTGACAAAGCAGCACAGGTGGGGTCGAGCTAAAATGAAGACTTTGGAAGTCCTCCGCTGAGTTGGGTTGGCTTCAGAACTCGTCCTCCTCCGAGCTGAGGTAGTTCTGCTTCTTCCTCACGTTCCAGTGCAAACACTGAGCCAGGCTCTCGAACCAGTCGTTGACCGGGTCCCGGAAACAGATGGAGGGAACGGGGAAGCAGGAAGTAGTGATGGTAATACTGGAACAAGGACAGGGAAGAAGAAGTGTCACAAAGGTTTGAGGCTGAATGAAGAAAGAGAAGTTAGGTATTAAGGTATTCACAATTGTGCAAAAACAAGGTGTTGACATAAGATACGGTACATGACTGTCTTTAAAAGACAATAGTGGGTAATTGTTGAGTTATACTCCAGTAAATCATAGTGACAGGTAGGTCCTCTAAGGAACAAGGAAGGTAATTATCCTTGGATGAATTACTTGAAGGAACAACCTGTATGGGGCATATGGGACACTCTTGGCTCATGTCCATTAAGCAGGTTGATAGGGTTACATAACAAAGCCTTTGGGTGTTGAGGCAGCGGGTGGGAGAGTTAAACTTATTATCCATTGTTGGTTTCTTTTGCTGTCTTTACTCTGCTTGGCTTGCCTCCTTTTCTGTCTATTGGAGTGCTGACCAGAGCAGCCAGACAGGTTGACTGACCTGTCTCCGTGGCAGATCTCTTGTCTCTTCCTTCCATCGAATGAAACCCATGCTGTGTTTCTGGCGTCACGTGACAGCATTATCTGAGAAACACCAAACAAAGAATGCAGTGACTGCATGGATGACAGAGATCTTTTGAGATAGAGAGGAAACAAACATTTATTTTTTTCACTTCATTATGCAATTCAAGCATGACTTCCTCATTCTTAAAAAGGAATGCTTACAAGGGTTGGGCTAATATGTCAAGTCAATATTGGCTTTTGATTTAGAATTGGATATCAACCAATCATTGGCCACCACCGCTGATATGATGGAGGTTTCTTCTGGTTTAAATCTAAAAATGATTCATACAGAAATTGGCTTGAGGAAAAGACATGGAGGGTAAATGTAGATATTTCAATGCTTAAGTTCACAGCAGTCTTTCTGGTGTTCAGGAGTAGTTAATCCACCTAGAAAATTTTCATAAGCTTGGATTTCTGTGTCCCATCGTGGTCTAACCACTTCAACATAACATTATGATCTTTTAGACCTTTTTCCACCCCTGCAAGAAGAAGATTCTGAAGGTAACTCTGAGCACTTGGGAATGTAATGGCATGAAAATGGCAGTGTCAATCCAAAAATATGGTGTTGGCTTTTCAAAACCCATATTGGTGGAAACTAATTCAGAGTATGGTTCTATTTTAAGGGCCTTGCTTAAGAGGTGTAATAGTACCATTTGCATGCGAGATAGGTATTGAGAACGTCAACACGCTACACAGACAATCAACAAAACGTGTTTTTGAAATCACATGACACAGTTTGCAAATGCCTTGACCTCCGGTGTCACCACAATATGCAACTGCCTCGTTAATTGCCAAACATCCAGTTTAAGTACCTTGAGCTCGACCCCGGCAGGCACCACAATGGGTCTGAAGGACAGCGAATGAGGGCAGATGGGTGTGATCATGATGGCTGGGACATTGGGGTGGATCATGGAAGCTCCTGCTGCCACCGCATACGCTGTACTTCCTGTAGGTGTAGATACTATCACACCTGAGAACACACACAAACAAAAACAAAAATGCTGAGTGAGTAATACCACATGCAAGCCACAAATGCTTAAGAGAACAACCGTTACACAGTAACCTTTTTACAATACCACTTTTCAAGTACCCCTTCAGCTGTGCATTTCAACAAAATTTTGATGGATTTCACTTCAAAATGCCCCATTTGAAAATAGTGGCATTACTTTAAAAATTGAGTGAATTATGGAAAATTGCATTTATGACCCCTCTTAAAATTATCTTTTTTTTTTTTTAATGGATGGAAATCGTCTGTGTTCTTGAAATAGCTTGTTGAATCTTAGGTTGCAGTTCTTCCCCTTGAACTGGACATACAACATTTTTTCAAGAGGTAGTGTCCTCTCTAAAACTAATAAAGCCTAGAGACTCACAAACCTGTTTAACCCTTCTATGCATGTCTACTACAGTAAAAAAAAATATCTATCTTGACTTGTGTTGCCATGTCCAAACCACAACTGGGTGAACTCACCCAACACTTGTCCACATTTCCATATTACTATTGCTTTTATATGTTATTGTCTTTTTGACCTATGACAGTATAAATTCAAAATGGCAGAGGGAAGGGGGGATATACAATGTACCTTGGAAATATCGGTTTTATCCAAAGACAATCAAACAGGCAAAAATATACATATATTTTCAATCAAATAAGATGAAATCTAGATTTATCTAGATTTCAAAATTGATACCAAATTTAATCTATATTTCATTTTTTAACTTTACTATGCAATAAAACCACCAAAAGAAATCCTGTATGGGGAAAAAGATGCATCGATAATCATGATAATCGTAATAATCACTATAATCGTAATAATCGTTATAATCATTTAATAATCGAATCGTAGCACCCTGAATCGTAATTGAATTGAATCGTGTGGTGCCGAAGATTGCACACCCCTAATTGTCATGATTTATTGCCGTATCTATTGTTTTTAGCACAGCCCTAGTGTAAATCCTTACACATTCTCTTCTCATACTTGATTTCATATTTAGCTTTTCAAATAAACCCTAACCAAATACTAGTATTTATATTTTATTTATTTTATTTATATTTTTGCCCACTCACCATCTCCCTGCACTGTGGTGATGAGGTGTCCGTCCAGGAAAAGGTCGACGTTGGAGAGGTAGGAGGAGGGTCCCCTGTCCACCACCACCTCGTTCAGCACCTGGAATATAGGGAGGGAATATAGATTTGTATACTGATTCCACTTTCCAATTTACAAGAAGTTCTATTTTCCATTGTAGTTGACAATTTTCCATTGTTCTGGTGTCCGTAAGCTCACTGGTGGGAAATGTTCTACACTGTTTTTCCAGGTCGTGATTTCCTAAAGATTGACATGTCACCTATGTATCACTCCACTCTGGCTCCAGTCTTTGCCTCAGTCTGGCTGCTCTGGCTCTACCGACACAACAACTTGTCGGCCACTGTGTGCACAATCCCTTAACTTCGAAACGACCAGTTAGAAACCAAATTTAGATGACCTCATGCTCATTTTTTACACTATTATTTACAGACTATGACTGGGCGGTTGCAGTGGTTAATGGGAATAATAGGGTACAGTAAAAACAAAACCCTGAATACAAGAAGAATGGAAAAAATGGGTTAAAGATTTAAATTTAACGTAATCACCAATTTCAGCACAAAAATATTCTAAATAGAATGAAGGCAAAGAATGAAAAACGGCGACTGCAGCATTATAAGGGTGTGCAAAATAATGGCAGTAGGACATATCAAGAAAAAAGAAATGAAAAATACAGCCTATGCAGTATGAAAATACCCCAAATATTAAATATCTGCCATATAAAATATCTGAAGAGCTGTTAAACAATAAAGATATAAGCAAAATATGACAAATTAGAACAGTAATTTAGAACATACAACAGAATGTGCAAAACATGCTCTGTATTCCCATTAATAATTAGGGGTGTCAAATTATCGCGTTAATTGCGATTAATTATTTCCAGTCATATTTAGCGCGTTATGTTTTTTAATCGCGTTAATCTAATTTTTAATCTCTAACTCTAAACAATGGTCAGTCACACCCTGAAGTGGACATTGATTGGCTGTCATTGTGTTTGGACTTGTTGAGCATAAGCTGATAGGCTCCCATTGTAGTTGGGAGGGCGAGGTGAGGAGGTGAGGAGAGGAGAGGAGACGCAAAAATGGAGGAGCATGTGAGAGGTCCAATGAATGGAAAATTTACATTTCAAAAACGACCCGACTTACAGCACTTTATATGGATCTGATGTTTTATTTTATTTTTATTTTCTAATTATTTGGAGATTGACAAAAGAACACAGCAATATTCCCCCCTGGTGGTCGAAACTAAAGGTTGCAGGCAGCACTTGGGACTAATCTCAAATACAGCGGAATGTAAATGGCTAGGACTGCATCTGTTCAAGTCTGTTAAAAACAATAAATGAATTTATGGGCCCTGTTTTCGTGCACCTTGGTGTACCGTGCAAAGTGCGGTTAAATGCCCAGTGCGCAGGGGGCGTGACAGCACGCATTTGGTGTTTTGGTGACAAGATGCGCCTGGTGCATTTGTGAAAGGGGAGGGATTGAGATGAATTGGCTTAATTGTTAATTGCTTATTGTTAATTTCCAAGCCGTGATTTTGCTTTGAAAATAGTCAGGACATAAAATGTATCAAAGCTAAGTGATATGAATATTTTTGGTTATATTCTAAATTACACTTTTTACCTCATTGTGTTCAAGAAAGTATTTGATTGTGTAGAATTGCAGAAAATGCAATGAAAAATTCCAAATTCCACGTGTCTCCAACACACTCCAAATCAAATACATTGATCCTTGAACACAGTGCAGATAACCAGCTTTAGTAGGGATGAATGTGTATCGGTATGATTTCATTATTCTCCGTGCACCGCACAGCAGTTTTATCGATATGAACATTTAAGTTCATAACAATGTTCATAAACAATGTAGTGAAATATTTTTTCATCATGACAGATTCATAAACCGTGATTTTGTGGTTTCTTAGATGTGTAGTTGGACGCGCCTCCACCAAATTAAGTGAAACTAACACACCCCTAGGTGCGCCGCGCAGTTGACCTGGTCCAGGCGGGCACAGGCGGACGCAAATCGCGGTCATCCATGGCACCAAAATTCCACTGCGCCACAGGAATGATGAGAACACACACACTACTGCTCCTCTCCTCCCATCTTGGC
>OMLF01057804.1:0-17500 GCA_900302615.1 Holocentrus rufus | reverse complement strand
GAGTGCACTAATGGAACTATAAATACATATTTAAGAAGAAATGCATGATATTTGCACAAAGCATTGCAGGTATATTCAATCAAGGATTATTTGATGTTTCCAGCTGTTGGTCACATGATAAAGGTTAGCTTCAGTTTAGCAGCTGCAGCAGTTTGCTTCAGGTTAGCTTCAGATTTTGGTTCAATAAACTAAAACTTCCCAAACGATGAAAAGCATCATGGTGACATTTGTGCATTTCCTTGAACGACCACGGTGTGGAGGGACTCAGTCGACCCTCAGCAATTTTGCATAGTGCACCTTTAATGTATATTGATGCTCTCAGGTAACAGAAGACTCCCTTTGGTGGCCTTTTTGGAGGTCTTTATCTTTTGGACAACAGTACTGTTAACAACTGAAGTTCTCTTTGAAAGCACATCTCGCCTGTCTCAATGGAAGTGAGGGGACTGTTGATTTCTGTGCTGTTTTTGACAGGGAACCAATCATCTCCTCACTGATACATCTGATTGATTTAGCATTTAGATAATCCTGCTTCCTAGCTAGAAGATAAACACTGCTGTCTTCTTGGGAACATAGAATTTGAGGAACTAGCTAATGCATCTGGTAAAAGCTAACATTAGCACTGTAGGCTCCCGCTAGCTAGTGACTATAGTGTTTTGTGTATCTTCATGTCATAATCCCATTACGTCCTAGAGAACAGTTTATCTTCAGAGGCGACATCATGAGGACCTTGTGGGTGTGAACAAAAATTTCAACCAATGAAAACATCAGGTTTTTTTTTAATCACACACCTTCCATCAAATAAAACTGACTTTGTCTCTCTAACTGGTCTCCCATTGGTTTTCACTTTATTACTTCTCCCTGCCCCAATATACTTCACATTAAGGAGAAGACTCTCAAAATAGTGTTTTGTTGTAACTTCAATATTTAAAGTGATTTACAAACGTACATTTCTTGCTGGTAACTGGACTGACCTACACACATACCATCACATCTTTTTAATATCTCTCATTTGCTAACCTGTCTGTCTGATGTGCAGCCATTATCTGCACACAGTCTGCGCTCCAGCAGACTCGACGCAGTGACTCCTCTTCTCAAACACACACCATCTTCGGCGCCAGCCCCGCACAGTCTCCGCCCCGCGGCGAGGCGGTAACGGGGCCGGGACGAGCGCAGAGTAGAAACGCGGCGTTATTATTGCCAAGTAATTGAAAAGGATGTGCAATACAGCCGTGACAATCTGCTATTAATTTAGTGTTCCCTCTCTGCAGCACGATCACATTTCCAGTTGTGCAACCAGAAAAAATGTGGAGCGAGGAGCTGTTAAAGTTACACAAGCCTTCAGTGTGTGGGGAATATAAATATCTGCTGGAGCCAGTAGAATAAAACAGAATAGAATAGAACAGAATAGAATGTAATAGAATAGAATATAGAGTTTTCTTTCTGGGGGAAAATGCTGCAGCACATTTTTAGTGAAGCCCAGTGAGCACAAACCCAGAACATCTCTCTCCTGTATGGGACCTGTGTCACCTTGACAGGGATATGAGGTGTTTAGCCGTTGGCGCACGCACACGCGCGCGCGCACACACACACAAACACACGCACAACAAAACTGATGGAAATCTGTCAGTGCTCCAGGTAAAACTCATCTTTTTCTAGCATTAAAGGTGCAGTGTGTATTATTTCAAACATCAACATATTATTGTCAAATTACCTGTCATACCTCGTCTAATGACTGTAAACAAACGAGACCACAGTCATGATGACTGGAGGCCTCTGTCTCACATCAGTGATCTTGTTAGTGCTGCTGGTTTTCAGGATTAAGTCGTTTCCCATCAGCCTTGTTGCCTCCTGTCACAAAGACGATCTTTGCCCCAACATTCAAATGTTTTGTTTTTATTTCTCTAGTTTTGTTAATTCATTTAACACACATTAAATGTTTAATGAACTATTATTTATTTAGCATAGATCAAGAAAAATGTTTCAATGCTGAAAAAAGGACGAGAGCATTAAGAGGGATCAATATGTTTACATGTGCCAGAGCATAAAAGATATGTACTCTAAAATCAACTGTGCAAAACTATAGCTGTAATATTTCCTATGAATGTTTGTTGAATGAGAAAGAGTGTGTAAAGGTTTAGACAATGTGCAATTAAATAAAAATAAAAGAAAAAAGACATTGCTGAAAGAGATCATATTAGTTCATGATCGAGTATTGCTTTGTACATTTTTAAAAACAGTAAGACGAGCAGTTTGCAAAGTCTGCAGGTGTTGAGTTTCAGGCGCTGGGACCTCGGTCAGAAACTCTAAACTGGGTGTTTGATGATCTTGAGAGTGACTCTGTTGTTGAGTATGAGTCTTCACTGAGGAGGATCAACATGTCGGAGGCGTGTTTCCACCGCCTGACAGAAACTCTGAAAGCTTCAGCTCCATTTGCTCTGGAAGAACAGCATCCACGTCCTCTTTTGTGCCATAAAGCAACACGGCAGATTTCCTGCCTGATCCACCCTGCTGACAGACTGGAGGAGGCAGAGGAGCGGCTGACAGAGACTGACGAAGGCTGATGGTCTGGTTTGTTTTACAGTAATCACCATCCAGTCTCCTGCTGTTAGATTTACTGAGAACTGGAGTTTCCCAGCAGGAAGCAGCACCTGAACGCTCTCCCGGGTGTCAGAGTCAACAAATCAGAATTCTGTGAAGGTTCAGGACGAATTCCCTGACTTCTGACAAAATCCTTCATCCCTACATGGCTGAACAGGACACAGGAGCTTCATCAGCTCCGGTCCTACAGCATCATGTCACTCATATCTGATCCCAAGACAAACATCTTCAGCCAATTTTCTTCTGTTCCTTCCATGCTGCTGTTGTTGGTTTTATCACCGGCCGTTTATGGAAGTGCCAGCTATCACCTTGGCAACTAACGCCTAGTCCCAGTGCCAGACAGTCCTAAAGGCAGTTTTATGTTGGTAAGACGTGTTGACAGGTGTCTTAAAGATGGCTGCTGGCGACTACGATGCGTTTGATGTAGCAGAGGAGCGGGAGATCTTAAATTTGCTTTTACAGTGGAGGAGGAGGAGGCAGAAAGATGTTGTCTGTGCACCCGATAAATCAGACAAGAGAGGAACGTGTTTTTTGGGTGTCTTTGAAGTTTGTGATGAGTCATACAGGTTACAATATTTCCTCACCTGTTCACCAGTCTCTCCTCAAACCCATCTATTATTTTAGATTATTATATGGTGAATTTATTGTTTTATAGGCAGCAGATCTTTTCACCAAAGCAACTAATATCACCTTCAACCAGAAAATCAGTCAGATCGCTGTCAAACGGACCTGAGGATAATCAGACCTGGTCCAAAACTGAGGCAGCACGTGGCAGCGCTGCACCGGGCATGTGCTGCCTTCTGAGTCCACGGCTCACAGCGTCACTCACATCTGTTGACAGACAAACAGACAATGTGGTTTTAAGAACGTAAATCTATTTCCAACACAAGTCACCAGTAGGTCTAGGTTGAAGATCAAAGAATTTAATATGGGAAAAAAAACTGATCAGCGGGTCCATACAGGGAAATCCATTTCAGATTCACTTACCCAACCCCCATGACAACCATAACACACCTGTGAGACAAGTAGAAATTTTGGACCCGAATTGGCTCGGGTCTCAGGTTCAGGTGGACCTATGAAGACCTCTACTCACAAGCATCAAACAGCCTGAACAGTGTCTGTGACATTTCAAATGTACGCAGCAGCAACACTTGATGTCAAAATTGCATCATCTCTGTTGAGATCCAGCTGTCGAGCGACTGAGTAAAAATAGAAACATTCTCCATGCTGCTGCTCCACGTCACTTCAAAATGTCACAATTACACGAAAAGGTCTGACTGTAGGAAAAACTTCCACAGAAGGACCTCTGATCTGTCCTCAACCAAACATCTCCTTCTGATAACGAATGAAAACTCAATTTATTCTGAATTCTTCATGAACATCTCTCTCAGCCTCGGTCTCTCTGCCTCCCCTCAAACCCGGCGCCCCGCGGGGAGTCCCGCCTCCCACTGACAGCCTCTGCCTCGCAGCGATCGGACCGACGTCTCTATATTCATGTGGGCAGGACTCATCCATGCCGGCGTTTGGGATTCTGTCCCCGTTGAAGCTCAATGGGTCGTGGAAGGCAGTTGCACGGCCAGGATTAGTGGTTTGATTTCCACTCCGGCAGCTCACACTATAAATGTCTGCACTCACAACACTGTGAAGGGCTTTGCATAAAAGCATCCGCCAAATGGGAGCTATTATGTTAAAAGGTTGATAGCGGCTGCATTAGAAAACAGCAGCCTGCTCTAATGTATTCTGCCCGTGCATTTACATTTTCACATTGTGGGCATTTAGCTGCTCTCTTATCCAGAGTCGACTGGCAGCAGAATGAGCTTCAGCTCCAACATCAGGAGGATCCAACGGCGAGGAGCTGAAGCGTAAACGCCGCAGTGCCTCGGCGGTAAATACGACAAACTTTCATTTTGCTTCAGTGTGTGGAGGAGGAAAGAAATCAGAGCCGGGCCGGGGAAAGGCCTGACACCAATCTGCGCTCGATTTACCCGTCAGCTCTTTGTTTGTCACCTCCGTGGCTTCCTTCATCTCTCTCTCTCTCTCTCTCTCTCTCTCTCTCTCTCTCATCTCCACCTCTGCCGAGCTCGCTGCCATTTTCCAGAGCAGATGACTGTAATAAAGACTCAGTTGGCAGCCTCGGCTCTGGGAGGAACCAGCGGTCGCCCGAACCGCCGTATTTGAACACAGCGATCGCTGATGCAGTCGTTTACACTCCGGTTCCTTAAAACGCTGCGAGCAAACAGCCGACAATATCGTTTCAGAAAATGCCTTGACTGTCGCCCAGGGACACAACAAGAATCAAATCAGCTGCAATGTAATAAAATCTGTTATTGTCATGGATAAACTGATCAGTGTGCTGTAATAATAATCGGCAAATCAATACTGGGCTAAAGGCTGATGAACCTGATGATAGCTGATTTTATGCACCAGGATCTCTTTTTTTCCACTTTTAGGCAAAAAATTCAGTGCAAATTCAACATTTCATGACATTTACAGTATCGTGGGACACATGGGATTTTCTTTCTCCATTTTACTGGTTTACTTAACAAATCAAGAATTGTTTAATAAAATACTTCTGCGCTTAAAGTTGTTTCCCTGACACTAATTAGGTGAAGCGACTCACTTTGCCTTAAAAAAAAAAGAAAAAGAAAAAAGAAAGGCAGATTGGAGGAGTCTTGCTTTGAAAAATATGTGCGGTTTAATCTATAATTTACAGGGAATTATGCAATAAAGGTCAAAAGTGACAGGTGCAGAAGTTAAAGTGTATTCAACAGCGAATCAAACAGTTTACAGTGGTGAGCATAGAAACATCAGATAGAGCCGAGTACAAGAATATGATTTTTATCTCATTGATCTGATCAGGAAGGCAAAAACTGCCAGCTCGTTTCAACAGGCAGCAGAGAGGACGATCCATAAAGAATAAAGTTAAAGCAGCGATAAGAAACATACAGTCACAGTCAGCAGCATCAGCACTGTGGATAAAAATAAGCGCCTCGGTATAAATAGATGAAAGAAGACAAGAGCACGACCGGCAGGGCTGAGAGTGATTTAAGAACATTTACAGAGCGACAGGCCGGCCTCCAACAAAACAACAAAACACAAAGACACAGATCTCAGCTGTCCTGATCACCAGTTAGTGGAAGTACAACACACTTTCCATCAAAACATGTCATACTCTCCTTTAGACCGCCTGCATGTCGTGTTTTAAAGGAATATTCCACCATTTTGGGCAAAATCCCCTTTCGACTTATCCAGACTCAGACGAGATGTTCGATACCATTTTCACCTCTGTACGTCCACTCATTCAGTTCCTTACTGTTAGCATTTCATGTTAGCTTAGCATAAAGACTTGAAAGACTTGAAGATGTGGACTTCAAACATACATGATACACTGTATAAATAAGACAGCTTTAGAGTTGCTTTAAGGTAAATTTTTTTCACTTTGACAGAGCTAGGCCAATGACTCCTGTAGACTTCAAGTCTTTATGCTAAGCTAACATGAAATGCTAATGATAGGAACCGAACCAGTGGACGGACAGAGGTGAAGATGGTATGGAACATCTTGTCTCAGTCTGGTTAAGTTGAAAAAAATGTTCGTATTCCTTCAAAGAAATTGAACTGTTCACTTATCTTCCACAAACAAGACCAGACCGGCCTAAAATCAGTGCAGTACTAGCTAACTAGCTAACTAGTAACTAGCTAGCCTCAGTGCAAATAAATAACCATAACTCAAGATAATAAACTGTAATACGGTGACGGTAAAGCTGCACACTCTCCATACCTACATACATCCCTACACATCTGTACAAGCGAACACACACACTGAACCATTAACTAGATGAAAGTGAAGCCAGTTCAGTGGCTGTCCCAGCAGGATGTCTGTGACATTTTCTTTTTTACTTCAGTGATATTTAAATTCCACTTGACACGAGGTGCAGATGGCTGCTGATTTGTCGGCTGAGCTGTCCGAAGTCTTTTAAAGAGAATATGAACCGCTCATTATCACAGCCTGTTTGTCGTCTCCGCTGCATCAATCTGAATTGCTCACACCTCCAGGAAATCAGCTAACGAAACTTAACATAGTCGTGCTCTGGTCAGCCAGGGTGGAAAGAGCGATTTCAGAATAAAAGTCGGCTGCCTCTAGAATACCAGTTTCCCCGAGTAGGACACGTTCAGGTGCCAGGTCATGCTGGGAAACTCAGATATCCGATAAATCTGATGCTGCATGAATGTACAGTAAGGGCCTGCTCTATCAGACTCCCAGCAGGTAGAAATGTGACCTTATTGTGGAGGAACATGAGCAATAACACCACCACCGAATGGGTTTTATTACATTTCCATCTGAACTCGGAGAGTCACGTTATTACGATGTGGTGCGCTACGACATCATCCAGTGGTTATGATGTCATCAGGTGCTGCAGGGCATTTTCCCTCCGAGCCGCCGTCTTGCCCTGTTTGCGTTCAGCCTGGCCTTTCAAAATAAAAGTCAGCTTTAATGAATACGAGTCCCAGCAGAGGCAAACAGTGGAGGAGTGAAATATCATCGCATGGCTCTCTCTCTCTCTCTCTCTCTCTCTTGCTCTCGCTCCTTTGTCATGAACGTAATTGGAGGCTTTTGTGCTTCGTGTGTGTGTGTGTGTGTGTGAGTGTGTGAGTGTGTGAGAGAGAGAGAGGGAGAGAGAGGGGAGGGGGGAAGATAGTGTGTGAGACAGACAGAGAAAAACGTTTTTCTCTCTCTCCTATTAGCAGAACATCCAAGGACCCGTGTAATCATGAGCTGCTGCTGAGTGTGTGTGTGTGTGTGTGTGCGTGTGTGTGTGTGTGTGTGAGCGAGACACAGAGATGACAGTCTCTCTCCTTTCAGAATGTTCCAGAAACAGCCTCATCATGAGCCGCTGCTGCTCTCAGCCTGATTGGCTGCGATTACAGCCGGCTGACAGTGTGTGTGTGTGTGCGTGTGTGTGTGTATGCATGTACCTTTAGGTGTGTATGTGTTGCTGTTTTTGTGCATGCTTGTCATTAGGTGTACTTATTCACATGTTCGTGTATGTGTGTGTGTATATGTGCAGTGATTACCTCTATTACAACCTGTGTGTGTGTGTGTGTGTGTGTGTGTGTTTCAAGTAATTACCAGCCATACTTTTACCTCCCATCAAAGCTTCTACCTGTGTGTGTGTGTGTGTGTGTGTGTGTGTGGTTTCCATGGTGAGGTCTGCTCACCTCACAGCCCTGAAAATAACATCTTTCTTTTCCTCTCGTTCTTTTTCTTTAATGAAACATGAACCTCTTTTCTTTCTTTCTTTCCCATTGTTCCATTTGATTGTTTTCTTTCTTTTCTCCACTCCTTTGTTTTATTCATTCCAGCCTTTCATCCCCCATAAATCATGAAAAATTTCAACTTTTCTTTTTTCTTACCTTTATCATCCTCCCTCTATTTAAATCCAATCCGTCCAATTCCAATCCATCCAATCCGTCTCAATTTTCAACTTTTCCTGCCATTTTCTTTCCTTTCTTTCTCTTCATTTTTTTCTCTTTCTATTGTTTATACATTCTTGGCCTTTCTCTCATTTTCTGAACTACACTCCTCCTTCCTTTAGTCTTTTCATTCCAGCCTTCCTTCCTCCCATTTATCATAAAACTTTCCTCTCTTCTTTTTCCTCTATCCATCCTCCTTTATTCCATCCTCCTTCCCTTTTAATCCTGTTTTTTTTCTTTCCATCCTTTTCTTCCTAATCTCCTTCCTTTCTTTCTTTCTCTTCCTTTTTTTAAACTATAAAAAGAAAGCATGAAAACACTCAATATTAACAATAATTGTGTCGGAGAAGTTGAAGAAACCCAACTGGGCTGATAATAAATGTGATGTTTTATTGTTGAAATCTTTATTGACACCTGCTGGTACAACATCAAAGAGACGCTGTTTTTATTAACAGCTGTAAGTAACCGGATTCTGATTAAAATAAGAAAATAAGCACTTGGTTTATTTTTGCTCAGTGGATGTATATTACACACTTGAAAAACAAGTGTGGGATGTAATTAGCCCTCCACACTCGGTAGCTGCAAACCAACACAGGATGACTGATTGAATTAAACTGCAAACTCGCATGCATAATGCTGCGTTCAGGGCATGTCAGACTTTCTGTAAAGTGGGAAATCCGTCGACAGGCAGAAAGCACCTCAGCAAATCCAACTGGTCAAAATCAAATCTGCAGTTTGTTTGTGGTTTGTTTTGAAGGAACAGTTCATCTGAGATAAAAAGAAAAATCTGAGAACAATCTAAAAGGAATCTAGAGTTTTGCTAGGTACTATTTCCTGTATCAATCTGCCTCTAATCCCTAATTGTTTGGGGCGGATAGATACAGCTTGCTGGTGTTCTTCCATAGAAAAAAGAAAAGCTGACTCTCTGAGGGCTGTGGATTATGTCGGGTTTCCATGTCTCTTTTTTGAAAGAGCTGCTGCTGTTGACTTTTTCACATGTAAACATTTGGAGATTTGAGCTCACAAAACACAACAGTACCCATCCAGGTGCTTTGTATTGAGGTGAAGGGAGACTGGAAAACTCACCGAACACAGAAACTGTCTGGATGGATGGACTGCACGAGGGGGAAGTAGGAAAATATGTCTTTTTTGTAGTTTGGGTGAACTGTTCCTTTAAAGGCATGTGAGCACTTCTGAGCTGGAGCGATTCGATGTCGTTCTGTTCATGAAACCAAAGGCTGATACCTGGAAAGTCTTTGCTTTTCAGAAACTCAACAGTTAATCAAATTCTAAAACTGCACTTCATATTTGTGCAGCCTGGCTCAGGTTTCACACTGTGTCAGTGTCTTGTTTAGCGCCCACATTTTATCGTCCGTACAGAAACTGTCATCGCTCATTAGTCTGGCTGGTTAAGCAACTCAGTGGTGAGACAGACGAGTTTTTAATTAACGGGCTTAACGTGGAGCACAAACGATCACTGAAGAACAACTCAGACTGTTAGAGCCTGTAATTAAATATGTGCTGGTCTGTCCCGGCTGCAGGTTTCACAGGTTTCTTAACAAGAAATGTCAAAGTTATCTCTCTTAAAGGTTTTTCAGTGAGGCGGCAGCAGGCGAGAATCTCAGGTTTCCGGCTGTTGGAGCTGTGCGGTCTAACTTCTGATGATGAATCATTTTAAACTCGGAGGTTGATCTCTGAGCTCCTCTGGACATCATGGTGAGGCAAGAGTGGTGCTTTATCTTCACCAAGAAATTACAAACGACTAACACAGACCTTTCCACCAGCTGATGTTGAAGTTAGATGGTAGGAACATTCAGTCGTTATAGTTCCCACCATCTAACTTCTCCTAAAACAACCCTTTTTTTAAAATTCCAAAACATGTATTTCAATCACATGATACACTGTGTAAATAAGACAGCTTCAGAGTTGCTGTAAGGTTTATTTTTTTACTTTTACAGAGCTAGGCTAATGACTCCTATGCTAAGCTAATACAAAGTGCTAACCATAGGAACTGAACCAGTGGACTTACAGAGGTGAAATTGGTATCAAACGTCTCGTCTCAGTCTGGGTAAGTCAGAAAAAGGGATGTTCCCCAAAATGTTGGAGTATTCCTTTAAGGGAGGAATCGTTTACAGGTTTTCCATTGCCTAATCACTCAGGCAATGGAAAGTTTTTATTTTTCCCACATGTTGCACAGTGTGTGTTTGTTGTGTTTACTATTTAAATGTCTTTATCCACTGTCTCTTCCTGCACATGTTCACATGTAAAAAGCCTGTCAGAAATGCCAGCAAGGCTTTCCATCTTCGGCAGAAATCTACCTGTGCTAACCGGGTTTCTCTTAATCCCTTAATCCGATTATGGAAACCTGGTTTCTCATTTACATGCCGTTTCACAAACTGGACAACTGAAGAGAATAACCTGATTACTGAGGCGCATGTAAACACACCACGCAATCCACAGAGGAGCACAAGCCTCTGGTGTCAAAAAATCACATCCGCTGCCAGTTTTCACATTTTCAGTCCTCCGTTTTGCAGTCCAGCTTTGTAAACTCACAGAAATCCAACACAGCAAAGCTGCTAAAGGAAACAGTTTTATTCTTGTTTTTTCTCTCCAGACATTCAGATTTCTTGGCCAGTGAGACCTTGCAGAGCAACACAACAATGTACAAAGTCAAAAATGAACTTATAAAAGAGGGCGAGAAAACACTAAAACCATCTGTATGAGCTTTCCAAATCACAGCAGTGTGGTATTAAACTCTCAGCTGGTTCACAGGGACAAACCTATTTAAATCCTGACTTAAAAAAAATACAGCACAGCCGGTTTCTTCCTGCGTCTGCCTGCAGATCCTTCATAATCAGTTTAAACTCACCAGGAGACAGCAGCTCTTTCAGCTTTAAGACGTTTTGCGGCGAGTTTCCGTGAAGAGGGAAGCCAAATACATGAAGGCACTTTCGCCAAATTCAGTTCTCACCTTGGAAAAAGAAAACAGAAAGAAGCCTGGGACTGTAAACAGTCATTACCAGTGAGTTTTTTTCAGGACAGAAAGACACAGGTCGTGAGGAGGCAAAGCCTGAGTGGCCTCCTGGATAAAAAACGCTCGATCCTATTAAGCTACAGGAGCGCTCGTACTTATTCACCGCTGCATTTTCTTCTCAGCTCTTAAATTAATTGTATGGGGAGTGAATCTAAAGCGGCGCCGCAGATCACAGGGGAGCTCTTTACTTTGAGCGCGGGCTTCATCTTCTCATTATTTACTGAGGAGACGAGCGGCGGTGTTCCTGACGGAGCCAAAGAGTCAGAAGAAAATATTTCATCTGGAGCGAAGAGGGAGGCAAACTTCAAAACCGGGTTTCTGCTGTTTTGGGCACAGCAGCTGCAGGGAGATCTGCCATGTCCAGGGTCTGACCTTTGACCTCTGAGGCCAAGCGAGGCTCTCATTTAGGCTCTTCAGCGCTGCAGGTCCCATCGGTGGTTTCATCATCACTGCATGACCGATCTTTGTTCAAACTCACAGAACTTTATTGTAAACTGTAGTGTAGATCCCAAGGTTTCCAAAGATCCCAAATCTGCCCTGCTGAATTCCAGGGAAATGTGTATAAAATGATGCACAAGACATGTAGATCTTTTCTATTTGATGTAATGCTGCAGCCATAAAACAATGACATCTTGGCTTTGAATATTTCACTCAATATAAGTGTGATGGAGCTTCAATGAAGCTGCAACCAGCAGATACACAACATGGATGGACTCTGTCCTACAATATGGACACTAAGGCTTTTTACACCTTTGAAGACACCTAAGGGAAAATTTAAGGGAGAATCAAAAGGTTGAATGATTTCTGAAAAAACAGGTTGAATTTTTCTTTGACTTCTCCTTCCTCCCCCAGATTTTAAATACTTTTTCTTTTTTTCTTTTAAGCTGCTTTTCTGTTTAAATTATCATGTTTTATTGACTTTATGTAACTGGATCTTTGTGATGTGCGACTCTATTTGCTGCTGTCTCTCCCTCGTAAAAGAGATTTTGAATCTCAAGTGGATTTAAAGGTTTAAGGACAAAGCCAGTCTCCGACGCTTACTTGGCTGTGTGCATGCTAAGTGTTGCATGTCTGAGTCCCACTGCATTATGGGTACATAGCTGTGTTACTACATGGATCATATTTGAATTTGAAAAATCATCTCTAACATATTTATTCTGTTTACTGAAGGCAATACACGATAGAGAGGGGCAGGAAGCAGTGGTTTATGGGAAATGTGGTTTTTATTTGGAGAAACAGGAGCAGCAACAACAACAGTGATGTGAGATCAAAGCTGTCTCAGCGCTCTCATTTGTTAGCAGTGATTATACCGAGGTGCAGCGCCGCTAATTTGACAGTGATGTACTGATATTTAAAAATATTCACAAAGCACTTTTTAAACTCGGCCTTCATTTATTCAGGATCCGCAGAGCAGACGGCTCACGCTGCGCTGCTGACAGAGCCCAGAGCGGCCATGACAGTTAAAAATATTTCAGCTGGAGGAGAGACAGTCACGCTTCAAAATGGGTTTTCTGCCGTTTTCGCCGCGGCGGCAGAAATAACAGTCTAACAAGGCAGAGGACTGCGGCGGAATTTACATCACATCCAACGTTTTGAAGGCATTTAACTCGCTCTCATCCTGAGCCGCTCACCGAGGGGAAATGACTGAGCTCTCAGAAAGAAAGAAAAATAAGGTACAGGAACTGAGGTGGATACAGAAGACACACACACACACACACACACACACACACACACACACACACCTGTACCTGCAGAAATGTGACCATTAACCGTCCAGTTGTTGATGGAAGCTCCTGCTGAGTTCACTTCACTGTGTGTGTGTGTGTGTGTGTGTGTGTGTGTGTGTGTGTGTGTGTGCGTGTTCATTAATGCACAGCTTGGGTCAGACAGGAAGTCTGGCCTGGGTCCAGAGTTTTATTTTGTCAGAACATTTGCAGCTTAAGGCGTTGCTGTATAACTTTCTAACCCTCAGTTAGATTTAAATCCATTTCCCAGGATGCCCCTCGGCGTCTGGTCAGAGTCTGCAGAGTCGGAGACAGTGTGTGAACTCTGTGACCTCGCCCTCACAAGGCGGGAGCTAACGCTGTCCTCTCGTTGGTCTCTGGACGTGTCCGTCCAAACCTCAGCAGGACAGCACATCTATCGGTAATCGCTCCAATAATTTGTCTCTTCAGTAGCTGAACGCCGCCTCTCGTATCCTGTCTTCGCTCTCTTTCTTTCTGAATCGAAATGTTCTGCAGGCAGGAGGCGGCGGAGACACAAATCCAAAAACTCTCCCAGAGGTCCAGAGGAAAGTAGGGGAACTTTGTCGAGGCTTGTAATGGAAGAAATACTCCAGTATTATACTGAAGTAAACGTATCAATACTCCAACACAAATTAAATCACTTTGACATTTCCAATCAGGTAGTCTCTCCTTCATTTCCAATAAGTACTAGATCGTAAATGTGCTTCAAGTATGAAAAGTAAAAGAATATCTTCAGTGCTCACATGGAGCAGAACCTGTAACAGCAGAAAACATGTCAACCTTGTTTTCTATAGGTTCAAACTCACTGCAGATTGTGTGGTACTTTACAGGGCGTAGGATTTTCAGTACGTGCACTCAGGTGACTCGCTCTTCTTGTTTGGCAAAAAAACAATCCAGAAATCTAAAAAAAAAATAAAACTAATGAGAGTAGAAAGTATTTATTTGTGTAAAAATGCAGTCAAGTAAACGTCTTGAAATTGAAAATATTAATGTAGAGATACTTGAAAAATGCAATTCAGTACATTAAATGAAGTTTGTACTTCGTTACTTTCCGCCCATGTACACATTCACACAGCTTCTGCATAAAGACGAAGAGGAAGAAACAAAAAACCTCCTCTGACGTCTGAAACTGAAACTGATTTCTGAAGCTTCCTGTGAAACACAGAAACAGACTTCAAACAAAACCAGCACAGATTTGTTGAGTTTTAAACCAAATCGGTTCACGTGAGTTTAAAGCCGACAAAACATCTGTACCTGCAGACTTAACGGGATTAGGAACGAGTCCAGACGGAGGCTGAGGGGATGTTTCTGTCTGAACGTGCAGGAAGTGTCTGAGTGGATCACGTGACGCCGGCGCCGTGTGTGTTCATGTCTGCTGAGGGCACCGCAGCAGGGACACACACATTTAATTCACTTCCTCAGATAAATTCTCTGCGGCTTTTGCCTTGTTTTGCATAATTGCACACTGGTTTGTTTTGATATTTTTCGCTCCTTAAACTGCTTTAATAACACTGTCTCTGTTTAACAGTCAAGCCAATAATCGTGGCAGTAATTGAAAGTGATATTCCAAACAAACCACACACGTTTTTTTTTTTTTGCTCTTCCAGATGGTAAATGGAAAAGCGTTCGTGAGTTGGATATATGTTGAATCACAGGAGAGCCGCAAAATTATTTATATGGAAATGCTGTGGATTATTATTTTAAGAGACGCGCTGCTGGCTTCTCTTTCTCGATTCACCGGTTTCTCATTTGATTTGAAAACATCAGAGCTGTTTGTACAGTAGAATCACATGCAAAGAAAATCCAACAAGCCGTGGAGAACTTTGCTGTTTGTGGGTGTTTGACTCCACAGTGAGAAGGTGTCGACCCTGTCAGCTGAAAACCTCAAATCTCCAAACCTCTTCAGGAACCAGGACTAACAGCCTTCAGACGGACCAGCAGGCTGCTCTCAGCTCATCCACGGTCTTTTAGTCTCATAAGCCCGGGAGCTCAGCACAGACCTGTTATCCTTCAGCAGAAGTTAAAACTGGGAAAATCGGCTGAATTAACGAGCCGCGAGGTTTTCAGCGCTCGCCGCTCGTCTCTGAACCTGCCGGCGGGTTTGGTGGAGATACGAGGTTCCGCTCCGGCGGCGGCGGTGGGTTCTGCTGTAATTGGCGATCCTGATACAAAGTCCCGGCTAATGAGTCTGTGTGTTATCTCTGCCGGCTGACAGACAGAAAGTCAGCACACAGATGAACGGACGGGCGAGAGAGAGAGAGAGAGAGAGAGAGAGAGAGGGAGAGAGAGAGAGAGAGCAGGATGAATGTGAGACAGAAGAGACGGACGGTGCTGATGCTCCTGTAAAGAGCTCGGCTTCACTGCCAAGTTTAAATCCTACAGTAAGACAAGGTGAAACTCTTGGAGGGAGTGGGAATGAAAACTGATTCACTTAAAGGAATAATCCACCGTTTTGGGCAAAATCCCCTTTTTCATTCTTTTTCATTCTGAGACAAGATGTTCGATACCATTTTCACCTCTGTACATCCACTGGTTCAGTTCCTATGGGTAGCATTTCATGTTAGCTTAGCATAAAGACTTGAAGTCTATAGGAGTCATTAGCCTAGCTCTGTCAAAGTGAAAAAATAAACCTTACAGCGACTCTGAACCATCAAACTTCTCCCAAAACGTGGACTTCACCTGGAGTGAGTTCCTCCTGAATGAACGGGCAACGCTCAGCTGAACAAATGTCTGAAGGATAACAACAACAACAACAACAACAACAACAACAACACGTCTCTCACCAGCCCTCTCACTTCCACACTGTGAGAACGACTTCAGGTGAAGTTATTTATCTCCTAGTCGGATACAACGGCAGAAAAAAGTCCTGTTTGTAAAAACCAGCTGGATGTTGACATGAACAATGTTTACATGTTGGAAGATGACACAGTGAATATCACATGATGTGACACCAGTCAGCTGTGGGGAGAGAGAGAGAGAGAGAGAGAGAGAGCATGGCAGTGTGTTGTTGGTTTGGCAGGAGGCAGATAGCAGAGCCATTATCAGTCTAATTAACAAACAGACAAAACCTGAGAGAGAGAGAGAGAGAGAGAGATGAGAGAACGAGGCAGAGAAGAGGCTGCAGGTACAGTCCTTCATCACAAATACTAGTGAGGCGATTATCACTATACACACACACACACACACACACACACACACGTGGAACCATTTGCATTATTATCAGCCCATTATGTACATTACTGCATTGGTAGCATCTCTCACACACACACTGAGTGTTGCTGTGTACTGACCGTTAATTAGCGCTCTCTCTCTCTCTCTCTCTCTCTCTCATGCGTTCAGTTTGGTCAAAGTGACCTCATCTGTCTCCTCCTCCTCCTTGAGGTGGTGTATGATACTAAAAAGAACTTTATTCAAAATCGATGGAGAAGAAATATTAAATCATCAGTGGTGAGTCACAAACGAGGTTTTTGAGGGAATATGAGCGCACAAAGTGTTTTCACTGATAAAGTTGACGACAGAGTTCCCAGGAGGCCGTGAACGATACGGAGTTCAGTGAAAGAAAAAAAACGCTGAATGATGCAAAGATTTACTGAAGCCGTCAGTTCTGCACCTTTTCAGTGTTTTACACAGGTTCTCCTCCTCCTCCTCCTTCCTGTCTGTGTGTGTGTGTGTGTGTTTTGAAGTTTCCTTAAAAACACACCCTCCACCCTCCACCCTCGTCCAACTGGAGGATTACCCATGAGGCCGAGCTCCAGTGGCTCCCAAACTTTTAATTTAGCTTTTATTTACCCAGGCACAAGTTTCTGCTCAGACGAGCCTCTGGAGAGACGCAGCAAACCAGTTCCCTTTGATTTTTTTTTTTTTTTTTGAACCTGGAAACGCTGACGGAGGACACCAGCTCCCAGCAGCCCCTGCATTATTGAGGCTTTCTGCTCGTCTCCTGCGCTCCCGTCACTGTTGGACTTCACACTTCATTTTTGTCCAGCTTTCATCACATTAAGACGGTTTGATGTTTTCCCCTCAGCTCAGATGTTTTGTCTGAATATTATGAGGCCCTGACAACACGAGAAAAACAGATGAAAATAGTAAAAAAAAAAAAAAAAAAGTTTGCTAATTCTGAGCCGTAATACTGTAAATCGCAGCATTATATGTTAATATAGCTGTTTAATTTCATGATGGAGTACTGTGAGTATTACTACTGCAACTACTTCAACTACTACCACAAGTACTGCTCTCACAGCAGCTCCTGCAAATACCACTTCAACATGTTTTCTTACTGCTTTCTCCTTCTAATCCTATAAAACTGCTGATGTTACCAAAAGTACATCTGCTGCTATTGCATCTATATTTACAACTGTATCATGTGTTTTCAAATACACCTGTTTTTTAAGATGAGGTTTGTTTCAGGAGAGATGAGAACATGTCTTAAAATGACTTTTGGCGGCGACACGTTGCTGAGGACATGATGGCGAGGATAAAAAGTCTGATGCTTCTTTGTTGGAACAAAGATCACAGCAAGTTTACAATTTATTACGTTTGCCTTTACCTTTGGTCCATTAACATTTGTACATTTTTCTACTATTATTATTAATAGTTTGTTTGTTTTTTTTAGTTTAGCTGTTTTTAACTTTTTTTTTCTTTTACCTTTTGC
>OMLF01057802.1:1978-14682 GCA_900302615.1 Holocentrus rufus | reverse complement strand
ACCAGGACCATATTAGTTGAAACGTTTGAAGTGAGTACAGAAGGCTTCATCGTGTGGGGTTGGTCAAACTAGAGGGACACAGTAGGAACGAAAAACATATATATAGATCATGCTTATGTTATATTTTAACCTGTTTTAACCCGTTTGGAATTCTGAAAAAAAAAAAAGAATTTAGGACAACATCAAGTACATCATACCCATTAAAATTTACTAAAAATGACTTTGTGATTACAGACTCACTTGGTGCTGCTGGTGTTGTCTTATTTAGCATACCCCACCAATCTGACACCTCCATTTGGATTTCTGACCAATATGAATCACCTTCATTTATCATAAATGGGGTCAGTGTTTTTAACTTCATTTTCAACCATATGAATTATGCCACCATTGTGTTTTTCAGGAGAGTGAGCCCATATCCAACTACCTGAGCTCTGAGGTGCCTCAGGAGGTGAAGCAGAGAATAGCTAGGATGGGAGTCGACACCCTGCTGAAGATGGTGAGATACGTTATCTGCTGCTCATCAGTTACATCTGCTTTATCTTTACAGTCACTGGTATTTCATAACCTTCGGTATGTATGTGCAGTACATCTGTTGGTCATCATCAGCATCCTTTCTGTTTGATTCATGGTCACAGTCTATCTGTCTATATCTGCATGCCAGGTGTTTGTGGACAACTTCGTCCACGGTGATCTCCACCCTGGAAACATCCTTGTGCAGCATCGGGGACCCGGTGCTGGATCCAGTGATAGTGCTCATGTCCCAGGGGAGCCCCAGGGTAAGGCCACCCTCACCGACCTGTGGGACACAGTGGTGGTCAGCATCAGGCCGGACCCGTCTCCTCTCCAGCTGGTGCTGCTGGACGCTGGCATCGTGGCCCAGCTCAGCGAACACGATCTGGCCAACTTCAAAGCCGTCTTCACCGCTGTGGTGCAACGGCAGGTGAGAATGGAAAGGATGCTTATGTAAAATGTCAATAATAAACCACAGTGGCCTTGTGGTTAAAGAGACTGGCATTCAACCAAGCTTCAAGCCCTGTATCAAAAAGAAAGTCGGGCAAGAAAGGTAGAGGATTTTAAATTCTAGAAATGCAGATTAGATCACAGCAGACTCTAATTATAAAAGGCGCTTTAGGGTTTAATGGCAGCAGCCTTGGTGGATTACTCCGAAAGCTGAAAAAAACTGCAATTGGTGATGGGGTCTAATTGCTTGTGCAGAGCTCTTTTCAGCAGCTTGTTTGCACCACCACTTGATTTGCATCATTTTCTTCGAGAATAAGATGAAAACTGGATGCTCTTATCTCAGGCAGTTCTGGCACAAAAAAGTTGGCAGATTGCCCTCGCAATGCAAGCTTAGTGAGCGTGGACCTGTGTGAACTCTGCAAGTGAAGAGAATTTCCATTCAAAGATCAATAAGATATTGTTTTTGTAATTTTATCATTATTAATGCTTAGTTAATTTGTTTATGCTTTGTTTATATACTTCCTATTTGTTTTCATATATTGCTATGTCATATATAGTATATATTCTACATACTGCTATTTATAGACTATATGTGTTTATCCTTAATTTATATACTTCTTATCTACATATATTGTTATCTTCTATGTATTGTATTTATATATTAAATGGTTATACACTATTCATTAATCACTTCATACTGAACACCACACTCTTTATGCTCTTTATGCCCACCTCACAACACAAAAGGGGGGAAAAATTGCATTTTCAGTTCAAATATAGAATCAAATGGAAATTCATCCCAACCCTGGTGAATGAAACGTAACTGTATTCGTGTTGCTTGTTAAGTGCCTGATTATAAAAGAAGAAAGAAAGAAAGAAAGAAAGTGTGGGTAATAATAAAACCTGTTAATCCCTTTTACTTTTTCTGAGATGTAAACCAGTAACAAACAGGTAAGCCATCAAGTTTTTGGGTCATGGAAGCGCTCCGACTGACCGTGTTTTCTGCAGGGGGAGCGGGTGGCAGAGTTGATCCTGCATCATGCCAGAGCCAATGAGTGCCAGGACGTGCCGCAGTTCAAGAAGGAGATGGCAGAGCTAGTGGACCATGCCCTCAGCAACACCCTCTCACTGGGAAAGGTAATGATCTGGACTTTTGTTTTCGTTTGATGCTGCTGTGTCTAAACGTTGCAGATGACGTCTGAAATTAATCACATTTGTTAGATATTGTAACCATGAATCTTTATCATGATTGTCTTTATTATTTGAGGAGCAACATTTTCTTTATTATCTTGACTATTTTCGGCTCCAATGGACTTTTAAATTGAAATAAAATGCTGATGTGCTGATATTCTGTGGAGATTAACTGTGGAAACTAAAATCACAGTGTGTTATGATACACGATTAATTGCACAGCCCTGTGTCACTGCCTGTTTTGTTTTATTTTTTGCCCTGTATTGTGCTTTGTATTTCTTGTCTTTGTGTGCTGTTTTAGCATTTAATGAAACGTATATGCAAATTACCAAGGGCGTTACAGATTTGATTGAGTTTAATATTCATTCTTCTGTGAGCTTTGACTACTTCATGAAAGTGTCCCATCCTTTTCTAATTAGAAAACTGAAGTGTAAGCTTGTCTAATGAAGTGTTAAATGTATAATTTATAGTAAATAGGCTAACAAGACCCGGATTAGTCAGAGAAGTAAATTAACATGAACCACAAGTCTAACGCAACTACATTTTTGCTGCCACTGCCAAGTTTTTCTGCTCTGTATGTAATCAGTTGGAGGTTTTATTCCATTCAAACCATCTTGTTGGCTCGTGAAAGTAGATACCCCAGCCAGTGGGGCCAGTTTAGAAAAAGTGTTAGTTTTGTGCTCTGGTTAATATTGAAATGTCTTGTTGTTTACAGATCCAAGTGGCTGACTTGCTCTCCAGGGTTTTTGGCCTGCTGATCACACACAAGGTAAAACATTGTCAGCAGGGGTCAGGTGAAGTGGTAAAGCTGGTTTAGATCAGTAAACTCTGCTGTATCAAAGCTCAAGCTGAAGTAACTTTTCAACAGGTAACATGCCAGACTGAGTCACTGCTCTTGTTGCCCTGGTCCACACTAGATTTTCTCCTGAGTCTGGGAAGATCAGCACCATTTGTTTTACAGTTTCAGCTTGGATTCAGTAAAATGAAGAAATGAAAGATCAAGCCCCTCCAGCCTTTTTTGCTCAACCTTGCTTTTATGGAAGTCCAGTTTGCTAGTCTACTGCTTTGCAAATGCTGCTGGTTCATATTATTTTATTAAAAAAAAAAAAAAGGCTCTTGCTGTGGGATCTCATGGAAGAATTTGAAACGTTGCATTGCTGTGTAATAAGCTGTTTCAGTCATATCTACCATAACATCCCTCACTGGGAAACAATGTGGCCAGCCAAAGCTTTTAGAGCCACAGTAGGTTCTTCATTTTCCGTTGTTTAAGATATTAAGATGTCAGTTTTCTTATATTCCATGTTTGCTGTTCTAGGTGAAGTTGGAGAGTAACTTTGCATCCATTGTGTTTGCCATCATGGTGCTGGAGGGCCTGGGCCGGTCCCTGGACCCCAACTTGGACATCCTGGAGCTGGCCAAGCCGCTGCTGCTCAAAAACTGTGCCTCGCTGCTCAAATAAACACATGCACACATGCACACACACACACACACACACACACACACACACATATAGCACATATAGCAAAAAATACAAACATACATACACACATACAGAATACACACATACATGTTCTCTCACCGTCATGGTTTGTCTTCAACGTTACAATCCAAGACTCCACCGTGGATCATGAGAGTTACAGCACAGTCCCGTTTCTACATTTCGACAATAATAGCACCATAAATACCTCATTGAATTTTACTTTGGTTTCTATTTAAACTTTGAATGGTCTGTTTGCATTTTATTTTATCATCCACCATCTGGTTGAAGCATGAAAATTGTAACAGCCATTGTGATCAGCTCTTTTGCCTTGTGAACCATTTTCTCGTGAGCGTAAATGAATGAGAGCATGTGCGCTTCGCTTGAGGCACCACTTGTAGTTTATTGTGTGCTAATGGATGAAAGTCAGACACATTGGCAAGCACACAGATGCCATCAAAGACCATTTGTACCGATACAAGATATACAAAAAAAAAAAAAAAAAAAAAAAAAAAAAAAAAAAAAAAAACCTACTGTGACAATCCCCTTGTTGATGCTCAGAGCTTGTTTTTAGTTTTTAATGACTAATATTGATCTCAGGATGTCTTTTATCACTTCGTTTTATTGCAGTTTAGATAATGTTGTCTAATGGCATGTATTTGCTTTTAGTACGACTCACAATAAGGTACCATTTGTTCTTAAACACTACATTGACATTGTGATGCCTTTTCCTAATTGTATTGATTGACCCATGTCTTTTTACTTTCCATCAAAAATAGTGGGAACAGATCTATGAATTGTACATATCAATAAAAAAGGGAATCTATAGTAAATGTTTTCCTTTCCTTTGTTTACCTTTGGTGAGGAGTAAGTAGTACGTTGTAAAACTCCTTTAATTAATTAATAAGGTTGACTGATGCAGCTTCAAAGTTTAGCCAGGCCATATACAGTGGAAAATGGCAAACACTACATCGAGGCCACAGAATCCATTAATTTACAATTTTATTAAATCTGTCAATGAAAAACACAGACAAGAGACGCGATTCTGTCAATGTCATCAGGAAGAACAGTCAGCATGGCTGAGAGTGAGATCAGGAGCTTTTGGTGCAAAAAAATTCATCATCACATACTCTTTATTGCAAAACTGTTTGATCATTTTTCATCACCATCGAGAGCCCAGACAGAGCAGCACTGTTTATGTAAGGAGGGAGGGGCGAGGTGACAACTGTGTAAAAAAAGAACTAATCTGAAGAATAATAACAGTAATAATAATAATAATAATAATATAATTACAAAAGAAATAAAAACATCTCTAACAGACAAACACAATCACCTCAATATAAGACGAGATTCGGTCACGGTCACAACAACCAGAGAAAAATTGTTTTCTTTTTTTTCCTCTCTTTTTTTAAATGAATTAAATAGTTTTTAAAAATATCTCACCATTTACTTATACTCATCTTTTTTTCATTTATTGCGAAAAATAGGCAACTGGACTAATTGTGATGATGCGAGTTTGTGTGTGTGTTTGTGTGTGTGTGTGTGTGTGTGTGAGACAGAGAAATAGAGATAAGTGGAGAGATATAGTGGAACGTCTTGGAGCGTTGGCACTGAGAGCAGCAGCAGTGTGCGGCGATGCAGTACTCTCATTCAGCCACCGGGTGGCACAGTTCAGTCAAAACATTCCTCCGGGCCTGAGCCATCGAGGCCCCACTGTATTAGAGGAGGTCAAGTCCTGCCAACAACAGCCTCTGTATCGGAATGATGCTTGTGTGTTGAATCTCTGTCCACGGTCGTGTATCTGTGTTGCCAGATCTCAGTTCTATGTACAAAGGTTTCAAATCCCTGAAGGACATCTACAAAGACAAGTGCAACCTCCATTTGACCATCCCCTTTTCTGGAGAAGCTCAGGGATCGAGGGTTCCTCTGTAGGAAAAAAGAAGGGGGGATAGTTCCAATCAGATCTGGTAAACTTTCCACAGCAGGACAGGAACAAAATTGTTCTCGGTTTGGAACAAGGGGAGTAAAAGTCAGGAACGATGGGAAACGTCAAAGCTGGAGGTAAGGGGGAGCTGTAAAGTTGCGGCCCTTCTCAGACGGGACAGCGGCAACGTTGTAAAATAACACTCTCGTCTTCCAAACAAAACATCCAAAAGGGATGAACACAGAAAAAGAAACAAACGAAACCCATGAAATGCACAACTGAAACACGCATCCATCATCCGTTTGTTATATCCGTTCATGCCGATTGATCAGTCTCTCCATGCTTTTCTTTAAAAATCACTGTTTCATGATAGAGAAACTCTTGAAAGACCAAGCTGTTCTGCTTGGCTGCGGTGTCAAAATTTCTTATTTTTTTGTTGTTTTTCCTTTTTTTTTAATTCTTGCTCATCCCTTGCTTTGTTTGCCTGTCTTTGTGTCCATGTGGTGTGTCCCCTGGAGGGCTGGCTGCCCTCTGTGTCTCTGCGGTGGCCTGGGATGGGGCATGCAGCTCACTTGGGTCGGGACAGGTAAGAGGGGCTTTTTGGACTGCCGGCTTTAGGAGATATTGGGTGTTGGGGGTGTAAACTGTTCAGCAGTACTGCTTTAGTCTGGTGTGGGGGCTTCATCCAGTGGGGGTGGGTGAGTGAGCGAGAGAGAGGGAGCGGAGGTGAGGCAACTGGGGTGGAAAGAGTGGAGAAGAGACATGTAGAGAGAGTCTAAGAGTCTATGTTGACAGATCTCGAATGCTCCCTTGACTGTGCAGAAGTACAGGCACGTACACGCTCTTTCTCACACACGCACAC
Source organism: Holocentrus rufus (assembly GCA_900302615.1). Classification (NCBI taxonomy): domain Eukaryota; kingdom Metazoa; phylum Chordata; class Actinopteri; order Holocentriformes; family Holocentridae; genus Holocentrus; species Holocentrus rufus. The sequence continues at coordinate 8,268 of OMLF01057802.1, read as the reverse complement.
ACATACTTTGTCTCTGGAGCCCTGGCTAAGTTAAGGTCATGGCAGATGGAGCTCTGGGCTGTAAGCACTGCAGCGGCACTGCTCATTGACTTTCCTCTCTCATCATTGAAAAGATCAGCAGCTATAAGCCTGTGGCCCATGACTGAATCCAAACGAGGTAAAACTGAGAATGAGCGCTCTATGAGGAGACGGGGAGACAGATGGGACAGACTGAGATCTCGACGCCAGAAAAACAGAAAGGGAACCTCTTTCAGACCTCAGACAATGCCGGACTTCTTCCTTTTCACAGTGTGAGCAGCGTCCATCCTCGAACTGTCTGACTCTTTTGTTGTTTCGGTGGTGCTCTGCATTGGGAGACGTCTTGGATCGCACAGCCTTGGCATCGGCTCCTGCGCTGTCCTACCTCCACAATGTTGAGTCTGTCATCTTCACACTGCTTTTGGGAAAAGATGGAGGTGTTGTGTGTGGGATTTAAGCCTACTCAGATATGCGTGCATGTGTGGGATAGGGCTGGAAAGAATGCGACAAAACCCTATCGGTCTCTCATTTCTTCCAGCTCTCTGCTTCTCTGAGTTTCTTCATCTCTCCTCTCCGTCATTGCACAGGCCGCCACCAGGGGGAAATGTTTAGGGCTAGTTGTTGAGGGATGGGGGTGGAGTCTGATTGGAGTGTGTGGCTATGAGCTGAGCCAGGGGTGATTTAGGCAGTCGCCGGCTGAGGCCCTCTTCTCGGGCACCATCTCCAGCATGGGCAGAAGGAAGTGGGTGAAGTGGCCGGCATCCTCATGCGACCAGCCGTACTTCTCCACCAGCACATCGAAAAGAGACCAGGGCTTCAGCTTGGTGATGTGCCGCAGCTCGCCTGCAGGGAATAAGAGGGGGAAAGAGTCAGACATGGCAACACAGAAAGTGGGGAGAGAAGAGAGCAGTGGTTTTCAAACAGGTGCTGTAAAGGACCAAAGATCTGCAGGTTTTTGCTCCAACCAAACACTGCAGCTGCAGACTGCACCAATTTGCTCCTCAGCTGCAGCAGTGTTTGACTGCAATGAAAACCTGCAGACTCTTGGGGTCATGATTGGCACAAGGCTGAAATCCACCGGAACAGAGGGTGAGAGAGGAAGACAGAAAGAAGAGAGAGAGAAGTGAAGAGGTAATGGGAGTAGACAGGAAGAGGAAGGTCTACATTATTAAAGAGAAGAGGACAAGGACTGGCTGAGAGTGACAGGGGAAAAAGAGCGAATGATCGATGATGAGAGAGAGCAAGACAGAAAGTCCAGTTCAAACAATGGCTGCCATGGCAACCTCTCCTTCCTCTGCACTGATTGGTCAACACAAGATGGGGGAAAGCAAACCATTCATCAAGACTGAGAGACTGATGAAGGCACAGTGTTGAAACGTTCATTTCTGATGGTGACAACAACTACTCAAACTGTGAATTGTGCATTCACAAGTCTTAAACACCGTAACTCTCTTCTTGAAGTTTTAAAAAATTGTGATTCCATTGCTCAGTTCCAAATGTTTCTGTCTGCTTTCCCCCTCACGTTCAACACAAATCAGGGTGCATCAAGGAAACGAGGTAGCAAGGCCGCTCAGTAGCGCCGCGACAGGGCCCAAGGCGGCGAGGGAGACAGGAGAAGCCGATGGAGACAGAGCGAGAAAGTCAGACCAGATTAACAGAGCGCCAAGAGATAAAAGGGAGAACATTGAGACATCAAGCGCGGGCTCAGACCTCAGATTGAGACAACATCAAAGGCGGAATATTCAAGTCTCATGACACAGTATGAAGAATATATGAGCAGAGAGGGGATGAGATGGAGAGAGAGGGAGAAAAGAGAGAATAAATGAGAGGGAGCAAGGGTTATAAACAGTATCAAATAGAGACCCATACACTTACCAGAAGCACTGAGGTACATGACATGCTTTATACTTAAGACACAGCCTGGTAAAGCCCTACTGCTACATGTAGAGGCTAGGAATATGACTGTGCTATTAGTACTTTACTATTGTTTTCATTTTTAATACTGCTAGTGTTACTGCAAGACTGCGTGGTTCTTGCAGCGTTGGGAGATGCCAGACACACATCTTTAGGCTATTAAACCTAACATTAATTTACAGTCTGCAGCAAAAGTAATGGGGCAATTATCGTTTGATTCAAATGGTTCTGAATTCACAACATTCATGTTGTTGATACAAATATAATTATGAGGCAAAATGTCTGGATCCGCTACTGACTTGTTTGTTTGTGTAAGTGTTAAAACATTTTAGAGACAAAATCCTTCTTCTTCTGCCACTGACTGTTTAAGAAGCTAAATCAATCAGTTGGCCCACAGTCCTGGGTCAAGCAGCGTTTGCAAATAACTTTAATGTTTATTTTCTGTTTATTTTAGATGGGATGATTTGCTGCCACATGCAACAATACAGTGCCAGAAGATTTAGACAACTGCAGCAGAGTATTTGAAAGTCAAATTATTATTCACTTCTCTGTTACCAATAATAGACCTTTTCCACAGCAGCAGTTTTGACATGAAATAGCAGGTTAACACAGGTGTTACTAATGACATTAATTAAGACTCTGCTCCATTTAGGTCTAAAAAAAAAAGCCAGGGCCACTGGAAAAACTCTGCTACACTTAAATGGAACAAAACCTTAATTAATGTCATTAGCAACACCTGTGTTCACCTGCTGCTGTGAAAAACATCTGTAGGGCTGGGTGACAGGGATTTTGGTATAGATGTTGTCTTTTCCTGGTTTTAAAGGTTGCACTACAGTGAAAGGATGCAATTTTCTGAACTTATTAGACTGTCATCATATCCAAATCAATAATGCTTGTTTATCAAAAATCTGTCCATATTGTCCAGCCCTTTTTTAAACACTTACCTGTTATAATCTGAGTTGCTAAAACAAACAAACAATTACTAGCCATATATTATTTGGCCAGGTCTCATGACTGTCAAGAGGTTCCTCATTTACATCTATCTTTCTCTGTATCTTTCCACAAGGCCTATACCCGGCTTCTATAGCCAGCCACTACCCGCTGTCGTTTACCTTTCTTGGAGAAAAACTCTCGGCTGTACTTCCCGGCAGCAAACACTTTGCGTGGGACCTTCCCAAGGAGCTCCATGATCAGAGCGATGTGGTCTGCGCACCACCACGTACATACATACATACATCACAAGAGAACAGGCACGGGACAGCATTACAGCATGCACGCACACTTACACACTTGGCTGTGTGGGACTGACACACACACACACACACACTGCTGCCCAGGGATACTGCGCGGGCACACTCACACACTGACAGCCGGTGCTACTCCTTCACATGTGAAGAGTGCTGTAGATGGTTTTGGTATAAAAGAGAGAAAGTGTCTCTCAACGCTTTCTGTGGCAGCGTTTCAGCATTTTCAATCAACACGAAAATATTACAGGCAGCAAACTCAAATCTGAACGTAATGGCTCCAAGTTTGTGCTGAAATCGTCAACTGGCTGTCAATGTGAATGTATGTCCATGTAGGCATGTGTGTATCCCAGTCCCACCAGCTGTCTGGCCAGCGCTACCTCTTCGGTTGAAGAACTCCCGGGAATATTTTCCGGAGAGTGCAAAGTGCCTCGGAATACAGCCCAGCAGCTCTATGATGTGGGCTATATGGTCTATGGAGGAGAGAGGGAGGGAGGGAGGGAGGAGAAAGAGAAGAGGAATGCCAAAAGAAGGGAAGGAAAAGGAGATGCAAAAGACAGAGAGAGGGGGAAGACAAGGAAGAGGGGGATTAGTTGGACCAGGAGCAGAGAAGGAGGAATTGAGTAAATAAAAAAAGAGGAGGTACGAAAAAAAGGGAGGTAAAGGAGGAAATAGAAGGTCATGGAATGGTGAGGGAGGAATAAAAACACAAAGAAGACAAGGGAGAAGGGTGGAAAAAGTAAAAAAAAAAAAAAAAAAAGAAGAAGAAGAAGAAGAGGAGAAAGACAGGGACAGTAAAGGAGAAAAATCAGTGTTAGTGAGCTGAGCCTCCACAGCAGAAGGTGATGAAATGAAATGTTCAGGCTCGGAATAAAGTGACATGCATTTAGAATCAGAAATGAATGAACTGGAACCCGAAGCTACATTTCCAATTTGGCTTTGATGGTGGGAGATCAAAGGTGTTTCTCGCTGTAAATCAAGATGTCATGACCAAACAGACACTTGCACACTGCCTGCAGTGAAAACATGCAAAGTGAGGTTAAGCGATGAGAAAAATAAAATGTGATGAGCTTGTGAGATCATAGATGAGGGGAGATAAAGAGATCAGGGAGGTGAGGTGGGGATGAGGGTGCACAGTTTGGGTAGGTGCAGTATTATGTAATGCTTTAGGGATAAATAGTATGGAGAATGAGCAGCATGAATGACAAGCCAGAGACTATATGCAAATGTGGGGATTGTAAGGTTTAAAGGGTAACATGTGAAGAGGATCTAGATACACACAGACACTAACTGGCTATGGATGTTTATATGGTTTTTGTAATAACTGCAACCCAAAGAAGACAATCCGCACATGTACCATGTTCCACAGATACTTAAAAATGCCACAAACATGTATTTTTTATCTGTTTTGTAAAGTCATAGCCACAAAATATTGAGTGGTTTGCAAATATGCATAACTTACTTTGAATACACGTTATTTCAATTTCACATAAAAATTAAATAGGTTTAACAAATGTAAAACCTACAGCATCTTTATGTGTCAGAGCAAAAGCTGTATGTAGTTACAGAGCATAGGATGCATGTAAAATATTTACGCATTTGTGAGTCTAAAATGTGAATGTGAAACAGTCTTTATGTATTTGTAAATTAATTCATATTAGTGCTTCCATGCAGCGAGGACACAAAATGCATTTATGTGCATTTTTCCCCTGGAAGTGTTTACATTTTTAAGCATATATAGTGAAATTAAAATGCATGTATTCAGGGTAAGTTGTGCATGTTTGCAAATAACTCACAAATTTTGTGGGTATGACTTTACAAAAACACAAATAAAAAATACATGCTTGCGAATGGTGAAATGTAATATGGTGCACATGTGCAAATTGTCTTCTGCAAGTTACAGCTATTTAAGTCCAATAAACACTCCCATAATTGGCTAGCAATGCTAGCAGCCGTGCTTTATGCTTCCTGCTTACCCCATTTTTCATTGTTGAAGGCAGACAAAGTACATATGTAAAAGTTTCAATGTCTGGCATGATGGCAGGATTAGCATGAGCGCTGTGTGTGTATCTATAGCATTTTGAACAAATCCAGTTCAGATGACAGGTGGAGATGAGTGGAGGCGTAGCAGCAGAATACAAGGACAAGCTTTACAGTTGATAGTGGACAGGGGGACGTGGGGTGAGGGGTGGCTAAATTTATCTAAGCTCACTGTGGGGCATTTTTAGGCATTTACAGTCAGCCAATTGATCTGAACTGTCACTATCAGTGTTTCTGTGCAAATAGATACATAAAGAATATTCAACATTTCAGCACAATCCAACAATCATTCAACACATTCAACATTACAAACTTTGTACTGTATGTAAAAAAACTAAGGACTCCCTCACTATAACAGGACTGTTACTTCTGCTATTGTCAAAGTTCCTGAATATCAGTCAAGCTTGAAATACAATTTTAAGACAAGAATGTCCTGTGAAATACTTTTGAGGGAGAATCTGTCTATGTTTGTGAAGTAAGCTTTATGTATGGGACACTAAGATGAAAAAAATAAAGACCTACCCTCATCACGGGAGTAGTCCTCTCCAGAGTGGGGCTCAAACAGGTAGTCTCCAGTAGCCAGTTCAAACGCCTGCCAGAGAGGGGATGGAGTGAGTGCAAGTGTGTGTGGGTGGGTGATTATGTATAATTCAATCCATGAGAGTCACTATGTCTGTGCATATGTGTGAGGTCCACCCATTGTGTAACTGAATATGTATAACATATTTGACAGTTTGTCTGACTGATGGAATATGTTATGCCCATAAATTGTGATTGTGTGTGCATGTGTGTGTGTATGTGTGTGTGTGTGTATGTGTGTGTTGTCCTCACCATGCAGGCAGTACTCCAGATGTCAGCAGGAGTGCTATAACCCGCTCCTATCAGGACCTCAATGGAGCGGTACTGCCTTGTCTGGATGTCCTCTGTGAAGTGTTTGTGCTGAGGAGAGAAGAGAAGAGGAGAGAAGAGAAGAGAAGAAGAGAAGAGAAGAGAAGAGAAGAGAAGAGAAGAGAAGAGAAGAGAAGAGAAGTGAAGAGAAGAGAAGGATGAAATGTATAGAAGATGGGGACATTT